>QKQZ01020979.1:0-14421 GCA_003595255.1 Solenopsis fugax
AGCACGTCAGGATACGTGGGGACGAGAACTTCCGGGCGGTCGGTGGAGACGCGCCCGGAAGTTTTCCGGTTTTCGGTAGGAGACGACGACCGACGGTCGAGATTTGCATCCCTTGCTCGACGGCGCGCCTATGTGCCAATCTCCTTCTCTTCCCTCCTTCATTCGCCCTCTCTCTTTCCCTCCCTGCCTCCCTCTTTCCTTCTTCTTCTTCTTCTTCTTCTTCTTCTTCTTCTTCTTCTTCTTCTTCTTTTCCTCCTCCTCCTCCTCCTCGCACGTCGTCTTGTCTCGTATCGCGCGTGTATCGCGTATCAAACACACCACGCACGCACCCGCCGAACGCTCCCGAAGGCAGCTAGGCGCCGCGTAGCCCACGATCCGCAAGATCACTCCTGTTCTTAGCTGCCACTTTTTCACGCTTTTCCTCCTGTGAATCACGAGCGCGTGAGGCGTGAGTCTTGCCGTTACTAGGAAACGCTATTGGAAAGAGAATTGTTATTGTGTCTTATCTAGCGTTTGTTCCTCCGTTTTCGATATATCATGATGTACTCCTTCCACTTTGTGGAACAACAATAACTCATAGAGTTCCCTCAAAAACAGTCATAACACGAGATACAACTTTTTTGGAGATGTATCTTCATAATGATCCATTATACACTTAAAAGTAATTTTTTAAGTGTATAATGGATTATTTTCTTATTCTTTGGATGAATATGAATTTGATTTCCACATTGTTCCATCATATCACAATTTTGAGAAATTTGCAATTAAAAAGGAGCTTTTTTTCGATATAATTATGATATTATAATTATGCAATCAAAATTAAGTATGTTAGGACTTTCAGCCACTCGAAAGGAATTAATTTTTGATTAGTTATAATATGATAAAATCATAATTGTATATGGAGTACATATGTGAAAAATCCATATACATGACTTTTTGCTCAAATTCAAAGATTTAATTTTTATTGCCTATACTTATTCCACCTTAAATTCATTAATTTAGCTTTAAATTCATATTTAGTATCATGGAGAACTTCTGTACATAAATTTTTGCAATTTGAATATTTTTACATTTTAATATTCACCCATATTGAATCTATTTCGAATTTGTCAATTTTGAAAATAAACTGTGAAAAATCTTACTACATAATTTTTTGCTAAAATTCAAGATTTAATTTAATCGGCTATCCTAATTTTCCACCTTAAATTTAATTTAATCAAAATTCGTATTCAGTATCATAAAAGATTTCTGTGTATAAATTTTCGCAAAAATTTGGACATTTTTTCAATTTTAATATTCATCATATCAAATCCATTTGAAATTTATCAATTTTGAAAATAAAATGCGAAAAATTTCTATACATGATTTTTTGCTAAATTCAAAATAATTTAATTTTTATCGATTATACTAATTCCACCTTAAATTCAATAATTAAATTCATATTCGTAATATTATTAAAGATTTGTGTACATAAATTTTTATATAAATTCAGACATTTTTTGAAATTTGCATATTGAATCCATTTTTAATCTCAATTTTGATATCGAATTCTTATTCAGCAATCTAAAAAACCTTGAAGTTTAAAGAAGTATAGTATGTAAGTAGTTGAAAAATATTTGGTAAATAATCGTCAATGATTTAATTTAGTTTTTCACAGTAAACCTTATATTTAATATCTTAACTTTTTGCATCATAGTAAGATTCCCGGCGTTCCATCTTTTTCCGTTCAGTTTTAATTATTTTGACGAATTTCTTGACTTTAAGTACAGGTTATTTTTTATTTTTATAGAATCCCTAGTAACCGAATAAGTATAAAAAAATAGGCTTAAATTTTTATTTACATAATTGCTGTAAACAAACAAATAGTCAAAATGTGTACTTTTCACGGAAAAAATGCATTTTCTTTTAAACTATTATTAATATTGAAACGACAATTTAAGCACTTATTTAGAATACTCTAAAATATTTTTCAGAATTTTTTCCGATTTTTTCTCGCTGTTGTATTTTTTATAAATTAATAATTTTTTTTAATATGGAAAAATCAATATATTTTTACTGAATCCAAATAAATATCTCTTATAATAGTGATCCGGGGATTTTTTGAGTCACTGAATCCTAATCTGAGATAAGAATTTTCAAATTTTTTAAAATCATGAAAATTAAGGGTTTTAAATTATTGGATTGGCCATTTTAAATTGTAAAATTCTGTTTTCTGATTCGTATCAACGATCCGAAAAATTCCTTGGTACAAAGTTAAAAAAAATCGATATGTTAGATAAATTCATAACACACTGGGTTAATCACAGCAAAAATTTCTTATAACGGTTGAAAATTCTAATAATAAATTAATTTTATTATTAATTAATTAATTTTTTTTTTTTATTATTTATATAGTATTTTGCAGTTATTATACGCAACGTACGAAATAAAAATGGCTTTTTCTTAACTTTAATTGCAAATTTTTCAAAATTGTGACGTAATGGAGCAACTTGGAAACCGGATTTGTATTCAACGTCCAAAAAATTATATAAAATGACTAGTTCTGGTATTACTTTTGTTGGTGTTATTAACCGTTCGTAATCAAAAGGTATCACGATCTATCAGTAAGATTACATTTCTTCCGCTCGCCTTCACCGCTTGGTTGCCCTTATGCCGGCTTAGAAATTTTCCTGTTCTTTCAGAACCTCGAATACCTTAGTGTTGTTAGGTTATAAATTTATCATATAAGTATAATAAAAAAAATAAGATATTGTAAATTAATATAGTAATTCATAAATAATATAACTATAGATTTTTATATTTGAATATTTTTTTTTATTTTTCCTAAAAATTTGCCTAAACTTTTTATCTTCCCAATAGAATCTCTCGTGATAATAACAAAATTTGGAAGAAAATCTCCCAATCTGGCAACTGTTCTTCACTTTGCGCAAAGAGTAAAAAATTCTGTATGGAAAAGCTGTTGAGCTCCGAGCTCTTCTGCACGGAGAGAATTTTCTCATAAAATTTATCCTGAAAATATATCATGATAGTTGCAGGAAAATATCTTATTTCAAAGAATTTTATGTAATTATTTCTATTTATTAATATCTACATTCATATTTGATATTTTAACACAGTAAAATACACTGAAAAGAGTTTAGTAATAACTACCAAATGTATAGTGAAATAATATCAATTAAATATTTGATCAATATAACTAAAAATAATTTTATTTTTTTAAATATTTAGTGAATTTATACCAGATTTGTTTAGTAATATTTACTAAATATTTAGAAAAATAAAATTACTTTTGGTTATATTATCCAAATATTTAATTGATATTATTTCACTAAACATTTGGTAACTACATATTATCAATTTCTGTTTTCAGCGTACAAAATATGTTTGGTTGTTTTATTTTTACTAAACTGTATAGTTATATAAATTTCAATAAATTAAAATATGTTGAACAGTTTATGATTCTTTAAAATTTTATTTTAAATTGTTTTAAATGGAATAAATATCAAGTAGTAATATACTTAATATATCTTAATATACAATATTTTAATAAGCTTTACAATGTAGCATGACATTTTCAATCTATCTTATTGTTAGTCGCTCTTGAGGATTTTACCATACAACATGGTAATTGATTGGCGCGCTATTTATACCATAAATAGATGACGGTTTACACCATAAATAGACATATAACGCATTTATCAATAGAGGAAATGACGTAGCACGTCAGGCAGGAGATTAATGATACAAAGATCCCGGATTTGAACCTCCTAGGATAAGTTTTTTAAAAGATAACATTAAATATGTTAAAAAATTATATAAAGATAAATTTCGTGTATAGTTATATATCATTATTACGTCTCGAATTGTAAAAATTTTACCTTAAAACATTTTACAATATTGTAGGGTAATTTTTATTAAGCAATTTATAAAGTGTCTTTTGTATATTTCAAAAATTCCTATCATTAATCATATCATGGTTAATTAAATTAATATATTTTTTAAAATTAAATTAAATTAACTAAGTTAATATATATATTTTCTTTAACTAAATTAAATTAAAGTTAATAGATTATAAAATTAATTTAGTTACATTAAAAGTTATATGAACTAATTTAATTAAAAGTTATGTTAGGAAATTAAGTTAAATTAAAAGTTAGTTTTGAAAAAGATTATTCATATTAATTTAGAAATTCGTATGCAACTTAATACTTACAAGTTCGTAAAGTTAGATTGCTCAAAACAATTATAGTATGGGTCATCAAATAAATTTTTAATATTTTATTTGTAAATTAAATTTATGTGAAATAACAAAAAAATATTGTTTTTATGTAAGAATGTGTTTTTTCTTTTATAATTTTTTCTTTTACATAAATAAATTTGTAAGATACTTGAAGGCCCAGCACTAAATACGTTCCACTTTTAAATTTACCATTTAAAAACGTCCTTTATGCCTAGAATATATGCTTAAAAGATGTGTCAAGTCATAGAAAGTAGGAGAGATTGGGGAATTAAAACCGACAACAACACGTTTATTTAATGCAACATAAACTTATGAAGTAGATAAATGAATTGTTTATAAAAATTCGTTACAAAGTTGATTACGCATACGTTATTTTATAGTTTATTACAACGTATTATAATATTATTTCTTTCTAACTATACAAAAAGAGCAAATATATGTCAATTTTTTAAAATAAGTTTTTTAATATACTTTTTTTATAAATAATGTATTTAAATAAAGCCCATTTATACGTTTATTTTTATGCTATTGTTATTTGTTTATTATATGCGGCTTGTGTACAACAGAGAATAACGATTTTCAATGCTGTTAAATTTGAAAAGTTAAAAAATTAATTACAGATATTTGCACTCAAATGGCTAAGAATTTCCAAAAGTTAAAAAATTAATTACAGATCAAATTAATTTTGATATTTAACAGCAGAGTAGGCCTTAAAGGATTTTGCTTTTGTAATTATTATTCATTTTAAAAGTGATTTAGAAGATAATTTAATGTTTAATTTCTTTTTTTATTTTCAATTTATTTGTAATTCGGGCCTTATTAAAAACACAAGCATTTAAGGCTCAATGTCAGAATTAAAAATATATTTTTATTTTGTTTACAAATGTTCTATATGAAAGATAATTTTATTTTTATGAGTGATTGAAATAAACATTTTATTCTTATTTAGATTATTCAATATCTCTATCATAAATATATTTAAAAAAAATAAATTTAGTGGGCCTTAATCGTCTCAGCTATTTTAATTTAGCAAAAAAATAATAATAAATTTAGGTTTGTGTTTCAAAATCAACTAGTTGAAACTAAAAATTAAATTATTTAAAATTAACTAAATTTAAAGTTATTAACTTTTTGACTTTGCCATTTAACTTTTAACTTTTTAACTAGTTACTTACCCAATCCTTTATAATATTTGATAAATGGCTAAGTTGTCCCAAGCTTATCAGCATACATTCAATTTATTGCGAATTTTGCAGTAAAATATAATAAAAAAATTCTCTCCGTGTAGCCACTTTCTTCCCGACTCTATTTGGAGATCCTACGATCCTACGAAGCTGAGCGAAATAGCGACAGCTCTCGTGCCAGAGACAAGAGAAAGAGCTAAGCGCGGCGGTTGACATTGCGTCTCTAATCCAGGCGTTTTTCCTAGCGGCATCGGCACGGCACCTTTCGGTTAACGTGCTCTCGATCGCGCGAAAACGGGCGTCCTTCTTTCTCGCGAGGCGCTTCCCGCGGTGGAGCGGTGGCGTACGCGTTTCACGTTCCTTCTACGGTAGAACATAGACGATCACGAAATTGCGGTACACCGCGCCGTATGTCTTATCACGATCCCACAGTCTATCTCGCCGCCGCGGGAGTCCTCTCAACTCTTTCGTGCCTAACTTTTTTTTATGAATAATTAGCATCTAATTCATGCCTTATTAAAGGTTTTTAGAGTCGCTTATTATGAATCTGTAATCAAACTTTCAAAATTAAAAATGACAGATCCAACAAAATTTAGCACTTTGGCCAGATTAAATCAGTTATTTTTAATTTTGAAATTTTTACTGCAGATAACTGCAGATTCATCATCGGCGACCTCAAAATCCTATATATACCAACTTGTATGTAGGAAGAACGGTTTTGCTGAAGCATATAAAGATTTAGCTGGATACAGATGAAAATAATTTTGTTAGACCATCAAAATAATTATGTAGGACGCTCAAGCTGGTTAGAATTAATAGAATGTCAAAACTTTTTACAGTATTGCTCATTATACTTGAACATTTTTCATGCTTAATTATTTTCGTGATCTAACAAAATTATTTTCAGATCTGTATTCAACTAAATTTTTAGATACTTCAGCAAAATCGTATGTGAATACAACAAAATTTAGCATTTTTGTCCGCCATATATTGAATCATTTTGAAATTAGATAGCGATTTTTTATATAATCCTGTTGACTTTCAAAAATAAGCCGCTATAAAGAACCTGCTGTATTAATTTTTGTGGAAGATATTTTGTACAATATGTCCATTTTAATTCTATTTTATGAATATTTGATGAAATATCCAGATCAAGGTGTGAAACTCATAAGGGTATCTATTGATTTTTTGTGAAGTTTTATTCTTTATCTTTAAAATGAGCCCAGGAAGAAGTCGCTATCTTTATTTTTGTGGAAGATATGAATTGTTGAAGGATTGGGATACAATATGTTTCATCAACCAAGAAAGGATTAAAAAAGGAAATTATACGTGTTTCCCCGGGATGGGAACGTCCTTTTAACAATAGAACATGCGATCGATCGTATGTACTTGTGTGCTCTGATTTTATGTACATTATTATTAATATAGAATAAATCTCTGTTTAACTACTCTTTTTCTTTTCCTAGAGTTCTAAGAATTGTAAAAAATAAAAAGTAAGTTAAACTGAAATTAAAGTTAATATACATTGATAAAAATGTAGATTAGATATATTGACGGATTAACAATTATGCATGATCGAGGTAATAAATCCAAAGATTTTCGACTTAGGTTGAAGCTGAAACTCGAAAATACTCGCCGAAAAAATGAATCATCTGTGACTCATTTCTGTAAATTCCGGTAAATTCATTCTTTCACATTTGTGAATTGGCGTAAATGTTTCCTTCTATACGTATGTACTGTCCACTGCGTTAGATAATATAGATTGTAGTTAATTACGTGAAATAATTAGGGCTCAGACAAAAGATTCGAACATATTGTATGTGCGATCTGTTCGAACAATTCGAAGTAAAAAAAAAAGAACATCCAGTTCGAATCTTTCGGACAGTTCGAACTTTAGTAGTGATCGATCTGTAATGTCAATTTGTTATGTCTGAAATTCGGACAGTAAAGATTAACGCAGTATGTATTGGAAACAAAAAAGAAATTTTTACAAGCTCTACGCGAGTCTTCTAAATTTTATTAAAACCATAAAAATATCAAAAAGATTATGACACTAAACATAAAATAAATTTCTTCACAGAGTAAGATTAAAAAACATTACATTAGATTGATCTGTTTTATATGAATTATAAATTCGAGCTTATATAAATTTTTAAATTGTTTAAAAAAAGTATATGTTATTAATTTCCCAATTTTTTAATACATTTTATATATTTCTTTACAATATGTTTCTCTAAAATCATATTTTTGTATTTAAAAAAATGTTATTTTGCAATTGTATTTAGTTTTACATTATTTATTTTAATTATAAATTANATTTATTTTAAATTTATTATAAATTATTTTTATCCCAATTGTACAATAATTTTTAATGTATGTACATAATATTAATATTTAAAAAAATTTAGCTTCGAACTATATAATAATTTAGAGCTTTCTGATCTGAAATGAGTTCGAACGCTTCGAACATACCTTCAGTTCGAAAAGATCGAACTATTTGATGTTCGATCTTAAAGTTCGAACTGTCCGAACTATTCGATCACCTAATGTTTCCGAGCACTAGAAATAATATGAATATTATTAATATTACTTATACAAAAAAAAGAACGTTCTGATTTTGAGAAAATTTTTATTTTTGAAATGTTAAATATTGAAGAGATTGAGCGTTAAACAGACGCGCGTAAATTGCTTATATGAAGAAATTTTTATACAGTTTCTTTAAAAAAATCTCATCATATTCATTCATACTTTTTATGAATTGAGAGAAAAAAGTATCGAAAAATAACACTAGCTTCAAACCAAGAATTAATATTTTTCAATATTGTTATTATCAAAAAAATTATATTGTACTCTTTAGATAATTATTATAATATTAAAAAATATGTTTTATTGAAATTTAAAATTATTAAATTCTTTTTAGAAGATCAAATTATATGTAAGCAAAATCATCATTTTCATATATGTATATGTTAGAAATTATATTCTTGCCAGAAATAAAAGTTGGATAAATTAATATATTTTTTAACTAAATGAAGTTAAAGTTAATGACTTATAAAATTAATTTAGTTACGTGAATAAAATAGTAGTTAAGATTAAATCAACTTAAATTAAAAGTTAATTTTGAAAAGCATTATTTATGTTAAATTAAAATTAGAAATTTGTAATTTTCAAAGTTATTCAAAACAATTATAATATAGATCATCAAACAAATTTTTAATATTTTATTTGTTAATTAAGTTTATATGAAATAACAAAGAAATTGTTTTTATGTAGGAACGTATTTTTTCCTTTATAATTTCTTTTACATAGATGCATTTTTAACTTACGAAAAAAGTCAATAAATCAAAGTTTGTGTTTCAAAAATAACTAGTTAAAAATTAAATTATTTATTATTAACTAAGTTAAATTAAAAGTTATTGACTTTTTAACTAGTTACTACCCAACTCTGATTCTTGCTTATACATGAAGCAGTGATTATTAAAAGAAATATATTATTTTTAATTTGATACTGTTCTTTTATCTAACATTATTATCAAATGCTAGATGTATAATGCCGATTCGATACTAAAAAAAGATTTAGTATTGTTTAAATTAATTATCAATGTGTACGAAAAAAAATTCGAAATTCTTGACCGAAATTGCGCAATGTAGAATCGATGTAGGACGCGTGCGACGTTACGGGAAACTTGAATCATCGACCGCGTGTGAATCATGAGATTACGTCTTTTGCGAGATCGCGCGGCATTATCTTCGTCTCGCTTGAGGGGAAAAAAACATTGCTCTTCCTGGGAGGGGAAGACGAGTCTCCGCGATAATCGGCGAAACAGATCATCAATCAGATGAACTCGTCAGCTGAAAACACCGATGAGCAATCGGTTAATTGAATTCATTACGTACATGACAAAGTCTCGAACGCGAACGTATTTGCATAGATTCACATTGATTCGAAAATAGCCTGCGAGTCGTACGTTAAAAGAAGTTAACAATGCACGGCGCGACGACGATTTTAATTATTATGTCAAGGAAGACTTGCAAATTTCTCGAGCGATCGTGATACTGCACTTATATTTATTATATTATTTATTAATATTATACAAGGTTGGATAAATCAATATGTTTTTTGAACCCATAAGACGCTGCAATCAGTATTACGAATAACCCCAGTGTTCGGTATTACGAATAACTCCGACATCAACTGTGAGCATTTTTGCGTATAATCGACAAAAATAGACATCACAGCAAAAAATAAACACAAAATGTTTCAAATACATTCAACTGAACACGATACATTCAAAGTTTTCAAAAAGAATCTTATTTATCTTACTTAAATTTTGAAGAAATGCTGACTGTCAGACTCTACTTCGACTGTCGCAAAACACATTTTTTACTGCCACGACTTCAATATGCCGTCGCCAACGAAACTTTATTAGCAACGTCGTTACATTAGGACGCGTTTACAGTATTTAAAGTAAATTTTTAACATATACCCATATAAAGATATTTCCATTTTTACGAATTACCCCCCTAACGAATAGCCCCGATCTCCCCTATATAATATAATAATATTTAATACATGTTTAGCATATAATATGTACATAATCATAGATTATATCTATATCAATTATAGATATAATCATTAAGTATATTTATTATTAAATGCTCATTATTTTACTTGTTATATATATATATATGGCTAAAATTTAAGGTGCTGGGGAGTCCGGCAAGTCCACGATAGTGAAGCAAATGAAAATTATTCACGAGACTGGCTACAGTAAAGAGGAATGCGAGCAATATACCCCAGTGGTATACAGCAACACAATACAAAGTCTAATGACGATAATCAGGGCCATGGGGGACCTTAGAATCGACTTTGCTGAACCTAGTAAAGCGGTAAGTTTTTTATATTTTTCTAGACCGTTATGAAATATGCTTTCAAAAAAAATTTAATGCGACTATTCGAAATATCTGTTTTTCTTTTTATCACAAAATAATTACCATTATCTTCAATCATACTTTTTTCTAGAAAATAATTTTTTAATAAAAATTTTTTTTTAAAGTAACTTACCAAAAAAGTAACTTTACAGAATTTATGACGGACGACAAACTTTTTATATCAATTTAATGATATCGTGTATTATTAACTGCACTTGGCTAACTTTCCCGTGCCCCTCTACGCATTAGATAATCGGCCTTGTTTTGCATTGTAGGATATGGCGCGGCAATTTTTCACCCTAGCATCGGCAGCGGAGGAGGGCGAGCTGACCGGGGAACTAGTGCTATTAATGAAGCGATTATGGCAGGACCCGGGGCTGCAGCTCTGTTTCGCGCGTAGCAGGGAATACCAGCTCAACGACTCGGCAGCGTACTACCTTAACGCACTTGACCGCATAACGCAACACAATTACATCCCGACGCAGCAGGATGTTCTGCGAACGCGCGTCAAAACTACCGGAATCGTGGAGACACATTTCTCTTTCAAAGGCCTACACTTCAAGTATGCTGCATACTTTACATATTAATGATACTTAATTCATCTCAATCAAATTATGATGTCAGAAATTGAAGAAATTATTTCTAAATATGTGTTATAAGAAATTTATAAAAGATTCAGTTTAATGTAGGGTTGGAAATATTACCTGAAAAAAGTAACGCATTATCGTTACTGTTACTTTTTGTAACTCGTTATTGATTTTAAAAAATAACGTATTATTATTACCATTACTTGAAAAGTAACGGTTCGTTACTTTTTTGTAATGCTATAGTAGTCATTAAATTTTAAATTACACAATTTAGATTTTAAATTATACATTATTTAACAATCATTGTTAATTGTAATAATAAATATTAAAATTTGAAATTCTTTAAGCTATTCTATATACAGCAAGTTTTTCTTTATATTAAACTTACCTAACAATTTTACCAATTTTTTATTTTTTAGTATACTCATTTTTACAAAAATTTAGATTAAACATTTTTTGGAACACATTAATGTCACATTATAAAAAATGCATTCCAATACATACTGCCAGTGCTGAAAATTTATAGTGTATATGTAATGTACATTATTCAATACCGACAGTCGCTGGCGAAATGTAGCCCAAGGTATAAAATTACTCTGTAACGGAATTTTTCTTTACTCACGTGTGTAGCGCACAATTTATTGAATAGGTATTAGGATGGAAAACTAAAGTAACGATAAAAGTAACGATTAAATTCGTTACTGTAAACTTGTAACAACTTTATCTTTACCGTTATAGAAAAAAGTAATGAAATGCAAAGATATTGCAAGTAACACGTTACTTTTCAACTCTAGTTTAATGTATACATTTAAAACCATCGTCTATGTAAATAAAATATATATTGGTATCCCTCTTACAACAACTTAGATTTACGAATTTTCGGGACTTATGACCAGCATATGCTAGTAACTAAAAATAAACCATTAGATATAATGAAACTGATTAAGCATTCGTAATTTAAATAATTTATACACTAAATATGTTAATAATTATATTTAAAAACATGTTTTTAATCATTTGTTGAAATTAAGTCTTTAAGTGTTAAAGTTAAATATTTTATAATAGAAAATATTATAGGAGTCTATTTTGTAATTTTCAACGTTGGTACGTTCTCGCTATGCAATTTTTTACGAATTCTGTTAGAATTACAGAATAGATCTCTGAGAATTCTTAAAAAAATGTTTGTTTTTTTAAAATAAAAATCAATAATCGTTTACAATAATAAAATAATTATTTTGCATAAATTATATGTATATGTATGTTTATATAAAATAATAATAAATTTAAACGATATGTATACAATAGCTGCAGTTTAGTACACTTAATGCTGTATTGCTATTCGATTTATGAAGTTTCGGATCATAACCCCGTAAAAGGATACTTATATCTGTTAAGACACAATGATTTTATATAAGAAAAAAATACTTTATTATGATTAAAAAATTCAAGATAAGATATATTGTATTGTTTCTTTTCACAGAATGTTCGATGTTGGCGGCCAGCGGTCCGAGAGAAAGAAGTGGATACACTGTTTCGAGGGTGTCACTGCGATCATTTTTTGCGTCGCTCTGAGTGGCTATGACCTGGTGCTGGCGGAAGATGAGGAGATGAATCGGATGATAGAATCGATGAAGCTGTTCGACTCGATTTGCAATAGCAAGTGGTTTGTCGAAACGTCGATCATATTGTTCCTGAATAAAAAAGACCTGTTCGAAGAGAAGATCACCAGGAGCCCGCTCACCATTTGCTTTCCGGAGTACAAGGGTTCTAATACCTACGAGGAGTGTGCTTCTTACATCCAGATGAAGTTCGAAAATTTGAACAAAAGAAAAGATCAGAAGCAGATCTATACACACTTCACGTGCGCCACAGACACGTCCAATATACAGTTTGTGTTCGATGCCGTGACCGACGTAATAATCAAGAACAACTTGAGTAATTGCGGATTATTGAGTTGAACATTCCAATACTCGATCAGTAAACGAAAGAATGTATCTTAACTCACATTGATAATTCGTTGATCTTCGCGTATGTACGGAAGAAATGACGAAGAGACTGATCGAAAGTTCTAAGCGAGGCGTATCCGTAAATACGATTACATTATTAATTATGCGAGGATTTTATTTACATACACACATTAGGCTCTTGAAATATTTTATCACGGTATCATGTAACTCTTTACTCGAGCCTACAATTTTTAATGAAATATCTTTTGTAAAAAATTCTGCGTAAAAGTATCTGGAGATTTTTAGTATGAATGTTATTCCTTAACTTATTGATTTTGTGTTCGGCGATTAATTCAACGAAATTCGATTCTCGAATTTGATTTTCAAATCACGAACAAAATGTTCAAAGATATTCGGGAGTCGAATATCAGGCTGAAACATTTTACGTTATCATCAAGAATGTTTTTTTACGCACTGTTTATAAATGTGCAGTAATTATTTTTGGAAAATTAATTTACAAATATTTATATTGTGATCTAATTAAACAATCATGTTCAATGAATATAAAAAGAAATTGTCAACAGGAACTGACACCGGGTTTTCTGTACAAATTAGTTAACTTTATTATATCTAATGTTGACAAGGGCATTACTCGAACGCTAAAACAAGGACTTTGCTTCACGTTCAATCACTAAACCTAGATGATGGAATTGCTATCTAAGATATTACTTATGTAAATCTGTAACGCGAATGACCGCTTGATACATAATTTGACTGAAATTTTATTACACAATTGATCATAGCCACACCTATTCAAATGATGGACGGTGGTTACAGTTATTTAGA
Source organism: Solenopsis fugax (assembly GCA_003595255.1). NCBI lineage: Eukaryota > Metazoa > Arthropoda > Insecta > Hymenoptera > Formicidae > Solenopsis > Solenopsis fugax. The sequence continues at coordinate 13,736 of QKQZ01020979.1, forward strand.
TTCAGCAAATCATTAAGTAGCTTATTAATAATGCATTGAAAGAGATTCGCTATGCGAGTCTGCGCTTTGTATGTGCGTTTACCGTTTTAACATTCGAAAAACGCTCTTCTATTAGATATTATAAAGTCAATTAATTGGAATAAGAAAATCCAGTGCCAGTTCTTATTGGCAATTTTTTTTTATATTCATTGAATTTGTTTCATACAGCCTTGATCGAATTATTAATTTTAAATAATTATAGCTTTAAAAGGATTTTAATTCCTTAGTGTTTATTTCTTATCTTGTCTATTTTTATGTTAATACATTTTTTTCTAAGAGATGACAGCAATATTTGCTTTCAGACAGTGCGCGGAAGAAAAAAGGAAAAAATTTTAGGTGATAATGTTAAATATCTCGTTCACTTATTCCCGATTAAGAAGATCAGAAATGTTTATTTCCGCTAAATGTATTTAACTGTACTAACCAAGAACTAGATAGTTATTAATTTAGTGATATCTCCTTGTATATAATTTATTACGCTAAAAGTGATTACAAACTAAGTGAAAATACGTCATATCTACTTGCATTATAATGATAAATAGAAATTTAACGGACATCGAACACAGCTCTCTGTGCTCTTCTTTTTTTACGATATATATTTATCAATTTGAGAAGAAAATTTTTATACAAGTTTCTTTTATATATAT
>QKQZ01020984.1:0-12572 GCA_003595255.1 Solenopsis fugax
TCTCTCAGACCCGCAAATGTGTTTCCGTATTTTACAAAATCGGTGTGTTTAAGGGTTAAGTCTGACACTCGTTGAACAGTAGGATGCACATCCACGTCAATGATTCCACTACACACAATGGGATTGATAATCGTACAAAAGCTTTTTTTAAGTTAAACGCGAAATGAAAGATATGCCGACCTTTGTTGTTTCAATTGTACATTACTTCAGGGAGATTTGTTTGTTCTGATTGTATAATTTTTTCACGAAATTTAATTATGTAAACCATCACATGTTGATAAGAGGTAAGTAAGCCTGAAACGTACATGTAACTTTATGTTATAATTATAATATATTTTTACATTAACACCTAAATATTATCGCTCTTTTTTGACCTTTTTAAATATATTCGACACTGCGCATGCACAGATAGAGCTAGAATTATACGTTGTATTTAATACTTTATTTATAAATAACTTAAACTTAATTTACAAATAAAGTATTAAATTTATTTGATAATTCATATTATAATTGATTCAACTAATCTAACTTTATAAAATTACGACTTTCTAATTTAGTATAAATAATGCTTTTCAAAATTAATTTTTCATTTAACTTAAGTTAGTCTAATCTTAATGTAACTTTTAGCTGTGTTTTTTGTTCATATAATTTTTAACTTAACTAAATTTTATATGCCATTAACTTTAATTTAGTTGGAAAAAAAAGGTTTCCTTTGAAACCTTTTTTTTCCAACTAAATTAATTTTCTAATTTCCGGTATCGTTTTAAAGGAATATTAATTTACCCAAACCTGCCTAGTTTAGGTATGAAATTTAAAAAATATACGGAAACTCCAAATTCTTCAAAAAATCTATTTGGGTACATGAAGATGAAAGTAATTTTCAATTAAAAAATCGAGTATTGCAAAAAATAAGCATTTTTTAAATACTGATACAAAAATGTCTTCTGCAAAAAGCTCAATATTGTCTTATTCATATATAATGCAATTTCAATATGCCTCAATTGTGTTCACCAAATTTTTTTAAATAAATTATTTTCTTTTAAGAAAAATAATTCTTTAAATAAAAACGGACATTTAGATATTAATTTACGATAAAAATAGAATACTTAGAATGAGTTTTACAAAAATTTTCACTTTTCACAAAAAAGCAACTTTGTGTACAATCATCAATAGTATTTGGGGTAGAAATCAACTTGATACTGTTTGCAAGGAAATAGACAATCAACCGCACCATCGCATAAAGGTTCCATCACATTTTTTTTACGTGAAGCTAAGTTCTTCGAAATTTCAAAAAACATCCACGAGTAGAAATCATCGATATAATACGAAATCGATATAAATAGAAATCAGATACGAGTTGCTCAATGTTTTGTAAAAAAGTTTATTTTTAGATGTCTACGTACCACTATTTTTGACGTTAAGAACGATGTTCGATTTTGGACGGTTACTATGGTTGAAATTTTCAACATTCAGCCCCTAGCAAGAACCGGTATATGCCAATCGACTCGTTTCACTGCGAGTACGAATACAAATACGAGTGAAAGTTCTTCTTCAACAGCCTTTGGATTCATCTGATGGATCGTAGTACCACAGTTTCAGGAACGTCAACCACTGAATCCAGTAGATCCAGTAGCATTATCAATATTAAAGTCACAGAACTTGTCTGCCCAGAATAAACTAGAATAAACAGTTGAATACGAATGACATCGACGTGATGTTGGTTTTATCCCCCACCATATGATTTTAGCACAAACTATTTATCGGCAACAAAATGGTCAAGCAGAAAGGAACCTAACCTAACCTCTCTGGTACATACAAGTTAGACCTCGGAAAGCACGTCACCCGACTGTTGGCACATCTGGCGAAGCGAGCGCTGAGCGCGCGTACACGAATATGTCAACTTCAACTTGTTTCTACCCACTTTCGCGCGACCGATTCATTCGTCTCATCAATTGCACTGTACCGATATTTTACGATAATTAACGCGAATGCAATGAGGACGAGGTGCGAATACCGAATTGTAGGGGCGCATACAAGTACAAATTGACTCACCGTTCGCCGCTGGTTGCTCCGTCCAGCTCCGTACGTCTCGGTCGCAGCTCTCGAACGTACCTTCGAGATTCAAGATCCTCCTCACAACGATTCGTCTTGATTCACACTTGACACGAACGCACGACCCTTCGTTTTTGGTACTCCTGGTACTCACGCGCGTCAGAAACTCGGGATACGAGGCAACGGAGAAGATGCAAAACACGATTGAACGCGACACAACGACACGATGCATCGTATCTTCAACACGACGAATATTGGCATGGACGTCCGACACTTCAGTCCACTTTTGACACTCTACGGCACTCTCGAACCACTTGCTCGTAGCTCGTATCAAAAACTCGTACGGGACGACGAAGATGCGAGCTGAAATGCGCCGCGACCAGCGGCGAACGGTGAGTCAATTTGTACTTGTATTCGCCCCTACAATTCGGTATTCGTCCCCATTGCGTTCGCGTAAATTATCGTCGGTACAGTGCGACGAGACGAATAAATCGGTCGCGTGAAAGTATGGTTAGGAACGATTTGAAGTTGACCATTCGTGTACGCGCGCTCGGCGCTCCTTTTGCCAAGTATGCCAACAGTCGGGCGATAGTGACATTAGTGTACTGAGGTTTCGACCATGTGAGAATTTCGGAATGGCCGCTCTCAGATTTCTCTCTTTCGTGACGTTTTCACACTATTGTACGAAACCAGAGCTAATTCTGAGCTCAAATGTCTCGATTTGATTTTTGATCGATGACATACCTTATCTCGCTATCAGATATAATGTAGCGAGTTATTAATATCTACATTTCTGCTAGTTTTTCTATGCTCACTCGTCATGGCGGCAGCCAAGGTGACTTTATATAAAATATCTAAAATAATATAAATAGTAATATATATAATAATGTATAATCAATAATAACAATAATGAAAAATCTTACGAGTGCAATGGTGAAAGTGGAAAGTCACTTGTTCAATATTCGTCTTGTTTTTTGTTTAATAAATAACTTAAGTTTATGATAGTAATGCTTTTCTGTTTGTCATTCTTTTAGTAATGCTTTTAATGATGTTCAACTAATGATCCATTTAATACTAATTTTGAAAAATAAAAACTTGCAGTGAAGGTGGAGAGTTCTACATTCTTATCTATGCGTCTTGTTCTTATCTATGTGTATTTTCTTATGTCTAATATCTTTTAACATTATATTAGCGACAATATTCTACTGTTATCATTTTAGTAATAATTTTTGGTAACTCTTTTTGCTGATGATTCATTTAATAATAATATTAAAGAATAAAATGCACATTTTGCAGATCTCGAACAGTAAAAGTGGAGATTTGTGTACATGCATCTTTTCTTACATTTAATAAATATTTCTTAGTGTCATAATAGATGATATGCTGCTGGTGATCTTTTTGATGATAATTTTCAGTAATGATATTTTGCTGCTTGTTTCAGAGCGAAGATAGCAAGGACGATAATCTAAACAGGCAAGGCTCGTTCAGGAAGCTTGTGCCTGGAAGCAATAATGGGGATTCTCCACTGAGCATGTCTGTGAAAATGATAGAGAGACCGATTGTGTCACAAACCAACAAACAGCATGCTGTTTTTTTGCAAGAATATAACATCCTTTCCGAATAGTAAGTTTAGTACGCATGCATGAAAAAATAACTGATTATGATAGCTAATTATGAATGCAATCATTATTAGCTATTCCAACAGTTGCATTCAGAAACTGTTGGAAATTTTTTTCATAACGCAAGATTATTTCTTTAGATCTAAAGTTATAATCCAATCAGCACAAAAAATATTTTCAATAGTTACAAAATAAATATTCTGTGGTTCAAGGATAGCTAATTATATTTTTTTCAGTAAAATGTGCTCTCAAGATTTGAGGGGTATTTATGTGATACCGTCAGCCTTAAATGCTTTTTGTAAGTATTACTAAAGATTATACAAGTTGTACTAATTAGTACATTCGCAACTCGGCATGTAATATTCTGTGATAACTAGTCTGAGATATTAATGACATATGAATGCTTTGAAACTGGAACAATTAATAATTAATAGCATTCTGTGTGTAACTTGCATGTGAAGGGATAAATGCTCTTTGCTCTTTGTTTTCTTGTTCGCATACTACGTTTCTTTTTATTGAAATGTAAGTATGTTTTTGATAGGTGTAAACCTATTTTATAGGTCTTGCTCATCCCGATTACGACTTGTATAATGGTTCTAATGTAAATATATCCATATCTCTTGCCTGTTTCACTTTAACATAGTTAAACTGGCAACTGGCAAAAAAAGTCTAATATGTGCTCTTTGCATTTTGTCGCAGTGTGGTTTGGAATACATTTCATTCGGCAAGGAGCCTACAAAGGTGGAGTTTTTAGATTCACCATTACACTGCCTCCAAACTTCCCACTTGGAGATTGCCCTGTAAGTATATCAATTTGCAGATAAATTGATCTTACGTATAACTTATTTACTGGAATGTTTTAGAAAGTTGTATTTGAAACTCAAATCTTCCATCCATTGATAAATCCAGAAAACGGAGAATTGTGCACGTCGTGGGGATTTCCTGAATGGAGGAGGAACAACAGAATTTATCAATTATTACAATATATCACTAAGATATTTATTAAATTAGACACGAAAATGACTCCAGTAAACGAGGAGGCATCTAGCTTGTAAGTATATTTGTTTAAAAAAAAAACACGAACAGAATTCCAAAGAGAATAAAAAAGCCAAAATGCGTTAATTTGACATCATATTAACCAAATCATGACCAAAAAATGACGCAAATTTGACCAATATAATGTCAAATTGACGTCATTTTGACCTTTTTGTTTTTTTTGAAATGTATCGTTCAAAACATCTACATATGTGAATTAATTGATTTTACAGGCATGAAAAAAATGTTGAAGCTTTCCGTGAACGCGTAAAAGCATGCGTGAAGGAAAGCGTGAATCAGGTGTTTAATCCACCTACAATGGATGATCCGCATTATATTACGTTTAATCAATATGTAAATGAAATACATGATCCCATTAAACGAGAAATTTATGAACCAAAAGTAAATATTTCAATATATCAAATATTATGATAAGATGCATTGAGTTTATAAATCTGATCTATTTATCGCACTTTGCAGGACGAGGAAGAAAATAAACAATTAGGTTTTTCATGGGTACAACCCGGCTCGCTTCAGCCATTTTCAAAACCAGAGGCGAGATAATGAAGGAATTCTAAACGATGGCAATAGTGAAACGACATATGTCCTTATGAGCTATACGAAAAAATAGTTGCTCTCTTGATAATTGCGCGGACGGTGCCGATGAAGTCAATCCTAAAACTTGCCGAAAAAAAATTATTTTTTTATTCAAAGACTATTACGTCTAAACATTTTATATACAAGTCTATATGTGTTAAAGAGAGAGAAAGAATATCTAGAACAAATTAAAATATATACGAAATACTCTTGTAATTAAATTAAAGCATAGATTATTAACATAATTGTTCATAAGTATAGAAAATTTTATTATACAATTTTTATTTTAATATATATATATATGTATACAATTAATAACATCTGAATTATTTCTATACTTGATATCGATAACAAACTTATTGTTGTTCAAATAATGCATGCGTTTTCTAAACGTGAATAATATTGCGATGAAAACAGAAAGAAGAATACGATATTTAATATTCCAAGTGACTCATTGTGGAGTCTCAGAGATCTTTCAAATTGAGCGCCATTTTATGGCAGCCGGAAACAGAGGAACCGTCTTGCTTGAGGATGCGTCCTAAATTAAATTCCTCCCTTCATCTCTCTCTTCCCTTTAACGCACGTCTCCGGCATAGAGACCCGGCTTTAACCGCGGTTGAAGGATCTCTCTGAAAAATCGCGGTCGTCGAGGCTGAGAAAAATAACATACATGGCACGATAGGAACTCGTGGAGTTGGAACGTGACTCGTGCAACGATCCCGCAGATTCGTAGTCGTCAAGTGCAATCCTGTGGACAAGCGCTTTCGCCACCGGCACGCCCGAGGCTGCATCCGCCGCGCCGTACGGGATTATGAGCTGCGACAGTCTTAACCTTTAATGACAGCTCCGCATATCCAGGTAACGTACCTCTGCCGTGCCTGAGAGGCGCGCCTGTGCGAGGATCGGATTCTTGAGAGCAATTTGCGTTGCGTCGCGTTGTGAAAGTCACTTATTGCCCTACGGCCGAAGAAAATCTTGATCGATGCGCGGCTCCCCGCACCACGGATACATACCTATGGTTAGGTTAGGTTAAGGGCGGAATACGTCGAAGGGCTCCTGTGGACCGGAATAACTGTACGTCGTTATTATCAATATTGTTATATAATGATTTTGCTGACGTTCTGCCAAATATTTTTATTGTACGTTTATTACCCTTTTGTTTGTTATTATTCATGTTTAAATTATGGACGTATATTATTGATAAGAATATTATACATTATGTTCATTAATGTATGTATATTATAAACGTATGTTATTGATAAGATGATTATGCGATATTACGAAGTAGATAGATGCTTTTTAATTGATATAGAATAAACTGGATACTCGATGTAGATTTAAGTCTGATTTCAATTGATCAGAATATTTGTTTCATTTTTGTATCACTTGATTTCAATTGGACATATGGTTAAGGGTTTTGATTACATATGGCTATTGTGTTTCAGTTTACATAAAGAACTTCAAAATGCAGACGATAAAGTGTGTTGTGGTTGGCGATGGAGCAGTCGGTAAAACATGTCTCTTGATTTCGTATACTACGAACAAGTTTCCTTCTGAATACGTGCCTACTGTTTTTGACAATTATGCAGTAACTGTGATGATAGGAGGTGATCCGTATACATTAGGATTATTTGATACAGCAGGTAATGTTTCTCCTTTTCTGCATTTTACAAAGACAGTTTATATTATATGATATTCTGTAATTCGATTTTGCTTTCTGTTTCTTAGGTCAGGAAGATTATGACAGATTGCGTCCTTTAAGTTATCCTCAGACCGATGTATTTCTCGTATGTTTTTCGGTTGTGTCGCCGTCGTCATTCGAAAATGTGAAAGAAAAGGTGATATATCTGTTTGTTATTATATTTCTGTGTACAAGTATTAATTGAAATTCTAATTTGTAATAATGTATTATTTTGCAGTGGGTGCCAGAAATAACGCATCACTGTCAGAGAACTCCATTTTTACTCGTCGGAACACAAATTGATTTGAGAGATGATGTTGCAACAACAGAGAAACTCGCAAAGAACAAACAGAAGCCGATATCTGGAGAACAGGGCGAAAAACTCGCTAAGGAACTCAAAGCTGTAAAATATGTAGAGTGTAGTGCTCTGACACAGGTAAATAAAAATTTTTTAAAGTAAATTTTGTTTTAGCTAAAGGCTTTGTTTGTATAAAACATTATTTGACATAATTGTGGTATATTTTTTAATAGAACACTTTCATTTAAGATTTAACATTAAAATAACAGATTGAATATATTAAAATATTATTTTAAAAATTAAAAAAATTAAATCCAGAAATAACTATTTCTACTTAAATAAAATAAAAAAATATTTTTATCATTTTATTCTTAAATATATAATATGAAATTGTTTTCTTTGACATTTTAGAAAGGCTTGAAGAATGTATTTGACGAAGCTATTTTAGCTGCACTGGAACCGCCCGAGCCAGTGAAGAAGAGGAAGTGTACACTTCTGTAAGGTGACGAAGTATTGCCATCGATGGGACGCAAGCCTGATTTCAAAACGACACTGTAGTACCAGGCGACGAACTTGTGTGTAGTACACTCTGTAATAGAACTAAATTTTTTTTGCTTATGTGGAGTTCGTAATCGTATTCGAAATGAATAAGCAAATCGCCAGACGACTGCAGACACATTCCACGGGGCATTGAGGCGTGCGATAATAACTCTGAGTTTATAAAACGGGGTAAAATTTTTCTATCAAATAATGACTGGTTTTTTTTTTGGAGAAAAGTTATTGCACAAAGTTTTCACTTTTCCGATATTTTTGAGAAGGAGCTAATTGGAGTGAGGATTTTCACATAAATTTCGAGATCGTTCTAAATTCATCAACTTTTGACGTTTACACTTAAAAGGAACAGAGAGGGAGAAACAAATAGAAATTGGTGCTATTGTTCAACAATATTTTTTTAAGTCAAAACGTTTATATAAGTATTCTGAGTCGTCGGTATCTGACAGAGTACTCGTTCGAGTAATGGAGTGCTCAAGTATCGTTCGCTAAAGCGACGATCATTTTTCTCGATACATATTCGAATGAAATTTTTGTTTTCGGCGACATCAGTATTAGGAACTCTATGGTGAATGTATAAAATGATAAGTATCATAAACGTAATGAGCAGTATCACTTAGATATACTATCGATTGCATGTCACACAGAAAGGTAATAACTAATTCTAACAACCCGTCTATTATAAAGTATCGTTATTGATATTGGAGGCTCTTGTATTGCGTTTTCGACACCGTAAATTTATCTGAATGTTAATATAATTTCAGAACGAAAATATATTCATTGCAGCAAATTGCGAAGTAGTTTCATGACTTGCCCTGTTTCAAAGTGTGTTATCGCAAAAAGCTCTCTAATATCAATAATAAATATTCAGATTACATCTTTTGAGATACACACGGCAGCTGTCTTGACGAAAGAAAGCTTTCAGGAAAATCGACCAATTGTTTTGTATGTTTTTGAATGCTGTTTTCCTACATAGCAAACTATTTTCAGCAACTTTATCACTTAATGAATCAGAGTTAAAGAGCTTCTAAACAAATGTTAGCCTTCCTTCCATCCTACAATTGTACTGGATGTATTTGGAACATGATAGAAAGCTTTAAGACTGTTTAAAAGATTATACGGAGTAAGAAGACAGAGGACGATTGCCCGTAATGGGGAAAATAATGATAACGGGGGCGGGGAGGGAAAGGTAAAATAATGGCATACTGTACCAATTTTGGACAATGCTGTAAACAATACTTACAATTTCCACTTAAGATTGTATACGCGAAATTCTTTCAATTATCACGATGCTGCATGCAATGAATTTATAAACGATTCAGTCCCGGCGGCATGCGACTGGCTGATTTTTTAATATAATTGTCCGAAATGTCGCATATCGTTAGTACTATTAAGCACATACGAATGTTCGTCGCGATGCATTCGATATGTGGACGTCGAGTGGAAGGAGTGTTGCGAGAGAAAGCATTTTATCAAAAAGGTTAATCAACTTTTACACTATGAATCCAGTTAAAAGTAACAGCATTTATTAGCACTGTAATGTGTCGCAATATGTAGACACGATCATATAACGAAATATTCGCATAAATATATTTATACCATGTATATTCGACTTCCGTTTGTTTTCGTTATTCATCAAGTTATCAGTACATATTATGAAACTGTTCAGAATAGATTCCGATCGGAATCTATTCCGAACAGTCTCATAATACGCGCCCCAGATTCTCTTATTGTATTAGCACGTCTTGTGTCATCCTTATTTTATCGAACGGAAATACTGATATTATCCCGAGAGGTACGACTTATTCTAGGAAAGATCGCAAACATTGATGTTTAAAAATATGATTTATATAAGTAAGACTCTTTAATTATATATAAATAAGTTAATAAAATTCTTTACGCTAAAAGTGAGATTAAATAACGGATCGTGTCAGTCACATAAGATTAGGATAATCGTGAACGTGTGAAGAGAATATACTCCATTTTTAATAAATATGAATATGTAACCTGTATAAAATTTTATACGCGCGCTCTCAATATTCTTTTATGAGCAATTTATAGAAATATCATATTTTACTCGAAAAATATCACATATTCGACATTCGGAAAATTTGATATTAGACATTCGACGAAAGATATTAGTTATTCGCTACTATGTTAGTCCGAATATCTAATTTTTTATGTTAAATTTATGCGAGATTCTTTAATTAATCACATGTTCACCATGAATATGACATAATAATCTCAATTATTACAATCAGTACAATATGCAATTATTATTGGTATATTATATTAAAATTTATGATGATATTAATGATGATATTTTATTGCGATATATACTTCAAATACATGGGTAAATAGTCTACGATTATTTTTATTTATCCTGTGCGATTTTTAATTTTATTACGATAAACTTTGTAATTCATAACAAGCGCTATTTCATAATTCGAAAACGTTAATCGAAAATTCTATCTTTTACGTAATTGTAAATATATTGTTCACTAGATGAAGCCAAATATCAAATGTTTTATCTTAAATTTACAAGAAATTTTTTGAGTAATCGTGTTTAAAAATTCGAGAGTTAATATAATTGTCAGTATTTTATCGCGACGTATAGATATATTTGAAGTTAAATATTTCAACTATTTTAAGGTTCTTTAATTAAGTATGATCGAAGAAATATTTGAATTAGAAACAGATTTTATTATGATACAAGCCTCGACTATGTATGTATATATACGGATAACAGTTTGTCATTTCCGTCCCATTTGTTTATATTCCCGCGCGACGCGCGCCACTCGTTTTTTGTTTGAGTCACGTAGTCATATCGTGGCCATTGTCCTTGTTGCAAGTATCGCGGGCGGACGGGTTTGTATTTACCATACGATTTTCTCATCGAAAGTGAGTCCCGCGTACGAACGGATGTCGGTAGTCTGGAGCACCGAATCGAGCGATCGACGAGCGTCGTGGAATATTGCATGTAATCGCTATTAATCTTTAATTGATCCTTAACGGTTCGTAAGCGACATACGCCTCTTCGTTTCGCGTATGTGGGGTCTCCCACTTATTCATAAAATAATTCATTTATTAAGATCATCCCGCATCGTTCAATCGCTGATTTAATTGTGTCGCGAGCCCGAGCCTTGCAGCATAAAAACGAGCGTCGAATTAATCGAAGTATGTATTCAATAGCGACGCTCTGATTTTCGGAACGTTGCAGCGTTGGTCACATTGCAATGACGTCACGCGACGACGCGACCGGCGAGCCGCGCGACGTCGCTAGTTTTTAGTTTGAGTCACGTAGTCACGCCACGGCCATTGTCTTTGTCGCAAGTTTCGGAAACGCGCGCGGAACAGATCGCGTTTAACACCCGGTTTTCTTATCGAAAGTGAGTCTCGCGTACGAACACGGATGTCGGGAGTACCGAATCGATCGAGCGATCAACGAGCATCGTGGAATATTCTGGTACTGCGTACAATCGCGATTAATGTTTAATTGATTTAGCGGCTCGTAAGCGACGTGCGTACGCCACTTCGTTTCGCGTGGCCGGTCTCCTATTCGTAAAATAATCTTGCATCGTTCAATCCTCTGACTTAATTACGTCGCGAGCCCTCGTCTTGAAGCATAAAAGCGAGCGTCTGATTAATCGAGGCATGTATTCAATAGCGACGCTCGGATTTTCGGAACATTGGTCCCATCGCGATGACGTCACGCGATGGGTACGCCGCGCGAGCCACGTGAAGTTGGCGGCGCCTAATTGGAACTCGTCTGAACGCACCGTTGCGGCGGACTTCACGCGGATTCTCGTAACGGTAATGGTGACCGATGAAGCGTCATTGTTTCGCTGTTGTTTGTTTACTCTCTTCAAGTGCGTAGTCACGTCCGTCGCGCGCGGTTTCTCATACTGTCTATTCGGGACGCGACTCGGTGGACTCGGTAAGCGAAAGTCGAAGTGGATCGAAGAGGTCGCGACATCACAACATCGCGTGTGTCATTGTCCGCGCGGTCAAGGGGCAATCCGCGCCGTTGATCGTATGCATGTTGTGTTTCGGTAAAAACGTTTCCGCGTTTATCGAGAGTGTTATGCAAAGTGATGGACGTTTATTCGGTCGCGTTGTGCAATTGCGTGGTGCATCCTTCAAGAAACCTAACCTAACCTGCGTCTGCACGACTGCACGAGCGATCGAGCTTCCGGAGCGATGTCCAGAGCAGTGGATGAGATCGCGGCGAGGGAGAGGGGGAGCATCATCGACTGGTAAGTAAATCGAATTTATTCTCACTCGATCGGCGACCATAGACGATTTCTGTAAGCAAGGCTGCGTTCAGAATGAACGTCCGGGTGTGTGTGTGTGTGTATGTGCATCCAGATATTTTATCCGTGTTGTTTATCAAACATTGAACAAGGATAAAATGATACCTAGGTCACCTAGGTGTACCCCGACGTTCATTCTGAACATCCCTACTTATAGAAATTGTTTATGGTGACATTTTTTACGGATTACCATTTGGAAAAATAGCGAGATTATAAATATGACATTCTATATTTTCGATTTCAATATTTTCGATATTCTAAATATCCGTGTCGAGAATTTCTAGAGTATTCTCTACCGGGAAAAAGCAGGAATTTTTAAATTTATTTTTCATCCTTGAAAATCGTGGATTTTCTTGGGATTTTATCAGGGTTGGCATGGTTTAAACCAAATGGTTTAAACCACGATTTAAACCACGGTTTAAATC
>QKQZ01020999.1:0-11975 GCA_003595255.1 Solenopsis fugax
CTCTTTATTTGGCACAAATTTCGACATATTGAACACAGCAAAACAATACTATGCAAACACTTTATCAATTTATCACTTGTGCGCGTCGACTCTTATTGATGGCACAACAAAATGGCATATACGTCAAATCTTTATACTACACACTGCATTGGTGCACCATCTGTTGTCTCAAATCCGCATTTCATACTTGTACACCTGGTANACCTGGTACCATGCACACATAAACATTAATTTTGTACATACATCAAAAAAATTGTATTCTGAACTTAAGAATGTTACTCTTATTTCTGTAATAGTCTCTTCTAAAAGGGAGGATCCCGATAGCGTACAGTACGATAGCATATATCCACTCACATCGGCCGATGCCTAGAACATTTCTGCTGTATCACCAACTAAATTTCATATTTAAAAAATTTCATATTAAATTAACCAATCGGCAATGTGGACAATCGGGTATCATCCTTCTAAAATAGGCATCAAAAAAGAATTTTCTTAACTTTATAATTATATATGAAAAAAATTTTCTCGGGTCTCACTGATTGGAATCAATGTATTATCACTGAAAGACAATGTATTTTCATTGATTAATATAAGTATAGCACTGGAATCAGTATAAAAATTCCACTAATTTCGATTTAGAGGGTAGATTAATTCTTCGAGCTTTTTATTATTGTCTCATTTATTATTTAAAATACGATGTTTAGGCTTTGAGAAACCAAACACTGTATTGCACTGGCTACGTTAAATTATAACGATATAATTGTTGCAAACACCAATGAAACATGTCATTATCATAGAAATTCGCTAGAAAAAAAAAATATTCTTATTTTCAAAGGATATTCTAGAAAAAAAATAACATATTCTCATTAATTGCGAATATGTGAAGACTTGCAAAATATATAGTCCTCCTATTTCGAGAATACAATTTTTTCTGCTTGTTGTAAGATAAATATATACAAAAATTTATAGTATAAAGATATAAAATAAGCTCCAAAGTTTCGTTAAGACGCGCGTAAGCAATCTAACAAAATAGGAACTTCAATATCTGAATCACATTAGCGTACGTAATCCCAGTAACGAGAAAAGCCGCCAAAGTTGGATATAATGGAAATTATTATTATGAAGCGTATATACGGTTCAATTCAATATCTAATCTCTCACTGCAACTGGAAACGAACGGGATTTCTCGCCGCTTCCCACAAGGGCGTTTTCTTCCCGGACATCGATATTCCGCGTGGCGTCCGCCCATACCGCTTGATTGTGCCCATCTCACTTTAATTGATACGTCAAGGTCCTCGAGCTAGCCGAGCGCGACCGGGTCACCCTTAACGCGCGGTACATACACAGGAATTATCTCGCCGTCTCGCGTAATAGCGGATCCGGCGATCCTCTCATTCGAAACGGGAATCCGCGGAACGTTAAGTGTATAAACGTCGATATTCACGAATTGCCCGCGCCTCGATTCTGCTATCGATGATCGTACCGCTTACCAATTAGCGGATGGGGCCTGATTACCCGCGTGCACGCGGAACTGTTGCTTCTTGTCGTCACGCTTGCCGTTGGCGAGCCAATTTTCCTTCCATCTCAGGGAAAATCGAGTACCATGTAAACACAGCGTACGTACTTCGTTTCTCGCTTCGTTCTCTTCGATGGTACCGTTCCATCGGGTTTAATGTCGCCTTAACGGTTACGTAATCGTCACGAATAATCATTACTTGCTGTGCGTCGTAGATATGTACTTCTTCTACCGTTTTTATAACTAGAGATCATTACATGCTTCTTACGTCGTTACGATTTCTTCTTTAAACATACATTGATTGTTAGAAAATATCGCGCAATGTTTTCTTGCACTACACTTTAAGGATGTTTTGACTATACATTACGAATTAAAAGTTATCGAAATTTAAAAACTGAAGACTTCTGAGGTTTCTTCTTTTTTTTTTTTCCTAATTAATGACAAAAAATTTTGGTCCTAAAACAAGCTGTAAAGAAGAAAACAATAAAAAATTTGGTTTCTGCAGCGAAAATATCTCCATTTGCTACAATTTTAGGTAAATAACTTTTAAACGAGTAAGTGGATCGAAATAAACCGTTGCGCGAATATTTGTTACAGTTTTATTGATATACATAACAAATTTAATTTATCGTATTTTCTCATCATATTTGCAAATAAGTATTGTAAAATTTTAATAATTTTATATAAAAAAATCAAGAGTAAATACAAAATTTTATTGTATAAATAACTTTTAAATCAATTAAGCTTGATTGCACCAACATTTTAAGCGAAACCTAAATATATGTCTATTTATTTATTTATAGAAAGAAAGACAAAGATAGATACATATTTATTTAAGGCTCGCTTAAAATTAAAATAACGTTGGTGCAACTGGACCTAAGAGAAATATGTTTAAATTTTACATAGACACTCAAACGTAATAAATGGAACAATCTATAAAATTTTTTAATTTTTAATTCTTTGTGACACATGCATTCTTATATTTTCTTGTTGTATTTATTTACATATTATAATATAGATTAATTAAATATATAAAAGTTTCCTTTTCTTTATTGTCATGCATTAAAAAATGCACGTATGATTCAATACACGTATGCATGACCTACATTTCTGAAAATATTTCTCGTGACAATTGATCAAGATTTACAGCTATTCGTTAATCCGTTGGAAGAAAAGTTTCCCGTATATCAAACGTGTCGCAGTGAGCGAAAAAATTAATTTATTTTGACGTGTATTGCCAGAGAATAATTCACATGATTTTTTTTGTTTCTGGCATCACATAATTCATGGCTGTAGTGAGGAAATACGACTCTTAAATGTCACACGTTATGCGTTACATTGCAAATCCGTTATACACGATGCTAAGTTTCTATTAACATCTGGCGTGCGTGAAAGTTAATACTTTGCATTGGTAGTTAACACAGACGCCGCTGAATTTCACTGCTTAGTTAGACATCCAGGGTCGCTGAGAGACGGTTATGCTTTTCATTTTCCAGATTTTTTGGGCTACAAAAAATCTGAAAAAATTCTATATTATTATATAAATAAAATTCTAGGTCTTCCAAAATTCTAGAAATGATTAATATTTCTATAATAATTCATGAAAATTAGTTCAGTAAAATTGGGATATCTCGCATAAATTATCATTGTTGTCAGATAAAAATTAAATCGTATTTCAAATAGTGATGTTTAAATTACAAAATATTATCTACTATCACTGTAAATCAAGCTTTAAGATAAGTAGATTTAAAAATCATTAAAAGCTTTATAGCTCCTTCTCATTTGCTCGTTTTTTGCATTGTGCCCGCAAAGTGTCGGCTTATTATGGGTGACATTAAGGGGTAGGTAGGATGCCAGGGAAGAGCGAAGGGAAGAGCTCATCTTCTCTTCTCTGGAAAGCAATTAAGAGAAAGGGAGACTCTGAAAAATAAGAGAGAAAAAGCTTGGCGTGAAAAACGAAGGCGAGGAGGACGTGGACACGATTCGGGTTGGTGTTCTTCGTGGGAGAGAAAGCATAGGACACGCGTGTACGTGCCGGTGCGTGTCTCGCACGCACAAACACGCACGCGTGCACGCACGACACTTCGACGGCGGTGTGAAATATAACCGAGATTTTTCTTTCTCTGGCTACACCGGAGAGAGGGCCCAGCTTCTCATCGTTTCTTCCTCCTGTTCATACTCTCGAAATTGCGACGAGCAACCGCGCGTCTCATCGACCTTAACATTGAACATTCTTCGTTCTTAATATACTTATACATAAATATTAATGTTATCTATAATAATTTTGATTTTCATGGATTGTAACGGATACCATGAAAAATAATGAAAATTAAATGACCTTCGAATGTTACAATTAAACGAAAAGTATTGAAGAATAATCAAAGATAAGTCTTAATCAATCATAGTTGGAATTTCGCGCCAATATTTCTTGTGTGATTTTATTATAGTTTTAAAGGCTTGGGAAAAAACCCGTTTTTTTTTTTCAATTTTTCCGCAGATTTTTTCGGTTTTTTTCTCAAGGGTAGAAAAATTCATTGGAAAAATTCAAAAAGTGTTGTACTATGGTGGTACCTCATCAGTATCAAAGTTATCTGTTTTATGATATGATTTCTTAACTCTAGCTCGCCACACTTATTTTCGAGTCCGATGGCAAATGCCATCCTTCTATTCGTGAGACAGCTCGATTTTTCGTCTTGTCACTTTCATTCTAATTAAAATTTTAAAGCTTGTATTGCAAAAATTAAAAACATACATAGTCTAAATATCATGCTCATACGATAATAGCAGGTCGAGATGATGATTTGAAATAATTAAATTTATAACAATATACAGGAAGAAGTAAACTATAAAACGAGATTACACTTCAGGATTTCACCGGATCATGGCAAACTAGTGTTAAAAATCTGTGTTAATGAGAAAGAACTAGAAAACGGTCCGCAAAAAGTTAAACTAATGTTAGTTTCTGTCTTTAAGTTTCTGTCAGTAAAGTTTTTTCTTTTTATTTATGATAATGTGAATACGAGGGAAACAATAAGCAAAAAATAAATAAAAACAAAATTAATGTATATTTAAATAAAATAAAACGTATGCCTCTTGATAATTGCTAATATTCAAAATTCTTCAAATAATTAATATTAACTTAAATTAATCTTTAAATAGTCTCTAGTGCAGGATTACATTTGTTCTTAGAACAGTTTGTTTAATATGATAATTATTATGATAATTATTAAATCTCAAGTGATGTAATATTCCAAATATAAACATAAAAATTAGCTCAATATTAATTCCAGCGCTTATACAAGGTGTCTTACTTTAATAATACTGAAAAATTAGATAGCATGTCATTTACATAGCAAAAACAGCAATTTTTCGCAAAAAAGCAATTTTTCAGAAAAAAACCGGAATTTTTCTGGTTTTTTCCAGCAATTTGAAAAAAGCGGTTTTTTTAAAACTATAGATTTTATATAGAGGGAGGAAGGAGGTGGTGTAAAATATTATATCGTTTTTTTAAAAGAATTCTATCCTATTGGTAGAAGTTTATCGGGTATATAGAATGAATGTAATTTACTGAAAAGGGAAAAAAATGTCTTTGTAAAACGGGGGTCATGGCATACTAATAACTAATATCATAAAATGCACTTTTAATTATTAAAAAATTACAAATTAATGATTCTTCGTAAATCTTACACACTAAAAAGATTTTATAAAATATATTTTATTTAAAAAAGTAATTTTTTTTACTTAAAAAAACTTTTTAAAATGATTTCTTGTTTGCTAGTAATTTCTTTATTGCTAGTAAGCATTAGTATGAATATTAGGAGAGACTGCTAGTATGCAACGTCTATTATAAAGTTATAAAGTTGTAAGAGCAGACTTACGCTCATAATGTAAATGGCTCACGGCACCTCTTACTGATATAACTTTATATGCTGAATTCATACACACATTACGACACACATTAAATTTAATTACATTTCTTGAAAGCCACGTTCAAAGCCTTCATGCTAGACTAAAGTTAAAAAATTAATATTTAATATACTTCTCAAAATTACGTAGAAAGATATACATCTGTAAAAATCGCTGCTATCTATTGTACAAAATTGAAATTCAGCTTTTATAAAAATGCAGCGAACACTAATGATCTGCAGTAATCGTCTTATAATACCTATCTAAATAGATTGTAACGAAGTAATTTTAGCAGTTGCTCTTACAATTCAACGCGAATTATACGAGATATTATGATATCTCACCACCCCACATGACTCCCGTCTTTCCTGTACATTTTCAAGTTAATTATACTGCAAATAAATTTTCGGTCTTGAAACACAATTCTAAGTTGAACAAGAATAGTAGTATCAGTATCAAATAGATAATAAATTTAATAATAATAATGGTGCTAGTAAGTACATATTATGACATTGATGCCAATAAGAATTCCCTTTCCCAAATGTTAACGAAAAATGTTGCGAAAAATGATACTTCAGCCAAAAAAATTGAGTTTAATTGTCTTCTCGGTAAATCTTTTGATTTATATTTATTCAAAAAGTTAAATAATCTTAATCAAATAATTTAACACAAGAAAAATAAGAGGAAGTGCCACTTGTTGGTCGAAACGGATCTTGGTGCTTAATAATATTTTCATATCAATTATTAAATATATTTTTCAGTTCTATAAACTGCGTACTGATGTGATTGTCGGACTTAAAACACAAACTGAAAAATCGTAAGCTGAAGCTAGAAATAAAATCTCAAATTAATTTTATTGATGAATTTAATAACGATGCTATAAACACCTTTAAAAACTGTAAAGAACTTGTTGCGAAAACTATCACCCTATAGGATTGGAACCTGGAACTCCTTCATTCGTGACGGGTGTTATATCACTTCGACCACCGAGGCATGTGGTTTATCGTAAATAATTTAACTTTTTAAGTAAATAATTTAATCACTTTTTATGCGAATAGAAATCAATAGAATCATGTATTAATAAAATTCAATATTATTCCTCTTAATATTTTGTTTTTAATTTTGAATCAGGATAATCACATTACTTAAGTCGCCCTGTATAGTTTCGCGATTCAGATAAGTACAATTACTTCTTTCCCCCCTCCTCTTTTCATTAAATATTTATATAAATTAACAGTTACCGCACACGCTAATTACTTATATACATTTCATTATGTTTCCCATTATCATTGCATCATTGCTGCCCCTCCGTTCACGGTTGCGACGTTCCTTCCGGTATTCTTGCGAACGCGCGGCCTCAAAAGACGAGGCGCGTATGTACGCGCCTATCCGCCTACGTCTTCCCTTTCCCGTGATTTTCCTCCTTTTCCTTTTTATTTATTCCCGACGTGTAGCGGACGCCCTCGTAGCCATCGGCAAACGACCGCAAAACCGCGCCTTCCATCGTCGGCGTGGAGCACACGGTGTGCTGACTACCGACGAACCGGGGCGGCAAAACCGCTCGTAAAAACACCGTTTCCGTCCGACCTGTTCCCCGAAATGTGCGACGACATCGTGCAAAATCCGCGTCGCCGAACGCGGAGCCGCGAATATAAAAACGACGACGTCGCACAATGATCCGGATTAATCCCGCGGACATATACGTGTATAATATTTGACTGTTGGCGTAAACGTCTGAAATACATCAAATTGAAAATCCCAGAAAATCTTCTGCTACCATTAACTTTTATTAACTGCGACATTGATATTCGACAATACTCTTTCTTCTTTTCTTCTTGCTCAGCTCCCGGACACTAATACGTACTTTCATTTGCTTGTAAATGCGGTTACCCGTCGCGAAATGTAGCGCTTAATGGTGCAACTCGGAGAACGTTAATTCTTCTCTGTCTGCTTTACGAGTCTTCTCTCGATTTCGTTTCTTTTTCACCGACGAGTGGGAAATCACGTGACCGTCGTTAGTGACCATAAGTGGTGCATGTAACAATTAAAAATTATGGCATTCGACGAAGAAACATGTGTTCTCTTTAATTAACGACAACTTTCGCATTAAATTTCGATTAAGAGAAGCGAACCAATTAAATATAAATTCAAGATTGTGCAAACGGTTTCGTTAATAATTGTTAAGGAAACGATTGATACGTACTTTTTGTTAATTGCTACAATTTATTAGATTTACTATCTTTTATTCACTAAATTATATTATTTATAAAATATTATTACACACATTTATGGAATGTTATATGTACATACACTGTTAGAAATTTCTTAATGACTTTTAATTAATACGTAAAGGAAGCTGGTTCAAGCCCGTAAATAAAAAATAATGTATGAAAAGTAATGCAATATATGAATATTCATTTACTAATGTCTTAAATTTTATTAACGTTTGTATTACTTTATATTATTTCATTTACGTTTGTATTAAAAGTATATTAAATTTCAGTTATACTTATATATTTTAATTCACTTAAACTTAATTTCGTTAACATGTACAATACATTAAAAA
Organism: Solenopsis fugax; assembly: GCA_003595255.1. Taxonomy (NCBI): domain Eukaryota; kingdom Metazoa; phylum Arthropoda; class Insecta; order Hymenoptera; family Formicidae; genus Solenopsis; species Solenopsis fugax. The sequence continues at coordinate 7,989 of QKQZ01020999.1, forward strand.
TCATTTCAGTTACGAGTGATTTAAATATCATTTACCATTGTATAATATATTAAAAGTTCATGAAATATCATAACATTTTTAACAGTATATGTAATTATTTAATTATCAATTTTTTCAAATTTAATGCATGTTATTAGATAAATTAAATGCCTTTGGACGAAATACCTTTGATAAAATTGTCCCCGTTCGTCATGAAGAACATTAAGAACTTTAAATAATGATTTGCGGCATATGTGTCGCACAATATATAATGCTTGCGATGCATTCCGACAGTGACGAATAGCGAGAGATTGACTATCGCGACATCAAAACTTGGCTCATAAATTTTGACATCATTTTTGGTTATCGAAAATCTGCACTGCCATATACCGTGACGTATTCTATTCTACCATTGCAATTTAAACGACAAAATTGGTAAAATTGATATGATAAATTGGGTGACGTGAAACCTTTCTCCCGATATACAGATTTGCTGCTGTCGTATTAAATTTGCATGCTTTATTTTTAGTTATCGTAAATAAAAAGGACTGAAAAATGTGTAATGTGCATTACATAATTTACGATATCGACAAATCACTTTCTTCTAAAAAAGATTTGAGATACAAGAAACGTTCTCTGTACTATAAATAATATTTTGAGATTTTTATATATAATTCGATTTAATTGTGTGAAAATAGATTTTTATATATTATATAATTCGATTTAATGTTTTAAATTGCTCTTCTAACAATTTTCTTCTAATTGTAATTGACAGATGCATACACTGAAAAAAAATTGATTGAAAAATGAAAATAGTTAGTTATGTTTAACTAAATATTGAATTGGTTTAATTAATTTTTCTTTAAAAAATTTTAATAGTTGACATGAATGAATTATACTTTTTATTATGCAACTAAATAATTGTTTAATCAACTCAGTGTTTAGTTGATCGGACTACATATTTTGATTTTTCGACAAATTTTTTTTCTGAGTTTAAAACTATTGCATGTTTGTTGGAAAACTTAGCTGTGAATTTTAATCATGTTATGTTAATATAAGTTTGCGTTTATTGAAAAAATACAAATAAACAGCGCAGAGTATTTCTTGAAATTCACTTGAAACGACCTTGGTATTTCGCAGAATAACGTCCGCGACGCCGCCGAATAGCTACACTCTCAATTAAAGCAACAAATTCAGTGCATTCAACGTCAAATAAAATTTGTCGGCGATTGAGCTGACACGACAGTTTCCAATTAGACTAGTCTCTTCTCAGGCGCTACTGGCGCTTTGGAGAATCCATAAAGAAGAGTCGGACAGGTCCGTTAATTCGTGACTGGTCTGCACGACTCTCGTAAAGACTGCAACGACAAGAGACATAGAACCGGGAAGTCAATAACGCCATAGGTAACATAAAGTTATATCATGCAGTTCACGGAAAGCTTAGAAAGAACGTTAAAGCCTGGTGACGTTTGTGATTGATGTTCCCTCGGTGAAAAAGTGTGAAAAGAATGTGAGAGAAGAGAATGTTCTCTTACTCGTGGAATTTTTCCCCCAAGCAAATGTCAAATCACAATGAAAATCAAAAACTTTCAAATTTGAAAGAAAAACCATTTCTCGATAATGTTGAGGAGAAATTTTTATTCTTTATTAATGACAATTTTTTTATTTTCTTGCTTTTTCTTTGCCTGTAAATATCCATCACTAAAATTATTAGATGCAATTACTTAAATATTTTACAGAAGCGTTAACAGTATTTTTCGGAAATTTTTCTTTCTTCAAAAGATAACAAACGTTTTTTTATCTCAGTAATGTTTTTTTTCTATCTTTGAAGATAGATTTAGCACAAGTTGGTTTGAGTAATTTCCCTCTAAGCGCAATGAAAGCTAATCTTTAACACTTTGGATGTCAAAAACATCAATTAATGTTAGATGAGATCGTAAAGGCTTTCGAAAATGAGCTTTGTTCGCATCAACTCATTATCTCGACCATTTTCTTGAACAATTTTTATTTAATAATAAACCACTGTGTCGGAGGTACCTATGGTAACCGCAAAGCTGCTTTCCATCGTCTGTGGTATCGCCAAGTATGATTGCACCTTGGTTGCAATCTGGATTCCTTCCGAGTAACAGATGTGAGAAATTATTTTAGGAAGAGAGCGAGAATAGCTTTTATGATAAAGATTACATTTTCATAATGACGACGCATAAGATGTTCAAGAAATTTCATCCGCATATAATTCCTTCTCTCGTGAATATAACATCGTGAAAAATGTTAAATGGATAGATATTAATAAAAAAAAATAATTAGAAATATAACGGTATGGAAGGAAATATTACATTACAATTCATTACTTCATTTTTACGAAATAATGAATTCAAAATGTTATAAAATGATGAAAAGATGCTCGTAAAAAATGTACTATTAAATTCATAACATTCGGATAACATGACGTCTTTATTATTGAATTTCATTTTATTAACACGGATTTATATGCAAAGTGTTATTAAATTATTAATATTGGGGAGACCGGGATTATTCGGAAGGCTTTTTTCCTTTTGCGTCTCCTGAGTCCTGTATTTATTAAAAAAAAGAAGTTGGACGGTTTGAAAGATTGAACCTTTGCCTTCACAATGCCGTTATAGATAGAACATAGAAATGTACTTGCTTTAAATTACATATAAAAATGTCGACCAGTGCCAAGTGTTTCGAATAGCTCCGAACCCGGAGTAATTCGAAACCAGTCCAGAACTATTCTGAAATTTGTGTTGTAAGATGAAAAAAAATGTAAAAAAACTGTTGTTAAGACTTTGTTTTATTCAGAAAAGGATATATAGTATTATTAAGAAAAATTGCAAACAATAAAAAAAAATAAACACACATTAGAGAATTTTATTGCTTCAACGTTTTCGGAACAAGTCAGGGACTATTCGTATTTCGTGTAATTACACCTGTTGAGTATTAAGTTGTGTATTTTGGTACATAGAACGCGAATATAAAAAAAAAATTGTTCGAACGATGATTCAACGTTCTGTGTTTCGAATCGTCCTGGCGTCAACTTTGCGCATTATTGCGTATGGTCTACAAAAAAAGATATCACACAGCAAAAAGTAAACACGAAATGTTTCAAATACATTAAACTGGACACGATACGTTCAAAATTTTCCAAAAGAATCTTATTTATCTTACTTAAATTTCGAAGAAATGTCAGAAATTACTTCGACTATCGCAAAACATATTTTTCACTGTCACGCCTTCAATATGACGCCGTCGCCAACGAAACAACTTTATTAACAGCGTCGTTACATTAGGACGCGTTTACAGTATTTAAAGTAAATTTTTAACATGTACCCATACAAAGATATTTCCATTTTTTCGAAGAGCCCCGTATTTCGAATATCTCCTATTCTATGAATATTTTTTTAAATATATTTCGACGAATTAATACATTCTACGCCTGGAATACCCGAGGAAAAATTTTTTATATATAATTATATATATAAATTTTTGGGATTATATATGGCTATATATAATTATACATATTTTAATATGTGAATGGATATGATTTGGTATATAATTATAGGGGAGACCAGGGCTATTCGTTAGGTGGGGTAATTCGTAAAAATGGAAATATCTTTGTATGGGTATATGTTAAAAATTTACTTTAAATACTGTAAACGCGTCCTAATGTAACGACGTTGCTAATAAAGTTTCGTTGGCGACGACGTCATATTGAAGTCGTGGCAGTAAAAAATGTGTTTTGCGACAGTCGAAGTAATTTCTGACAGTCAGCATTTCTTCAAAATTTAAGTAAGATAAATAAGATTCTTTTTGAAAACTTTGAATGTATCGTGTCCAGTTGAATGTATTTGAAACATTTCGTGTTTACTTTTTGCTGTGTGATGTCTATTTTTGTTGACCATATGCAATAATGCGCAAAGTTAACGGCAGGGCGATTCGAAACACCGAACGTCGAATCGTCGTTTGAACAATTTTTTCTTTTATATTCGC
>QKQZ01021009.1:0-21986 GCA_003595255.1 Solenopsis fugax
AATTAATAAAGACCTAACATACTCTAAGTATGAATGAAATATCTAAAATATTAATATAATAATAAAAAAAACCTTAATATTTATTTAAGTATGAATGGATTTTTTTTCAAATAAACTATTTAACACTTTAATTAAATAATTATAATCTAATAAATATTTAATGTTTAAGTGGTTTTTCTTGATTGAAGCTAAATGACATAGCAACCGCGCGCAAGTACTTCTCCAAAATAGATTTATAGTTTATCTAATTTTACAAAAATTTATGTTTCACAACAAAACGTAATATAAAACTATTTCCAAAGAAATGATAGGTACCGTTCTCATAAAAAGCATGCGATACAAGATCGTAACGTACGTGACATATTATACGTCACCGTCGTCATTAATTATCCCTGGTTTACCGCAACAATTTATTGTCGTCTAGTTTATTGCTCGTAGTAGATAACGATAATTGTAATTGACATCAACGGCCTTTAAAGGTTGTGAATGATGGCTCAAAGAGAGACCAGAGCTACAGCACAGCGATGCACCGTTAATTCGATCACTATAGCCTCTTCGCTGGATCGTAATTTCTTTTTTAATTCGCTGAAGTGACTAACTGGACCGGTTACACGACGAGATAATTTAAGTAGTCACTTCAAAGCATGATTATTAGTCAAAAACTCTTGGAGCGACTGCAAACTTTTTTTTCTCCTCGTGTAACGCTAAAGATAATGATATCGCATTATGTTCTAAAAAAGAGAAATAGCTCTCCGAAAGTAGAACAATGAATTATCTAGTTAGCCTAATTTCGTTTTGGGACAGTCCTCCGCAATTAATTTCCGCGTGAGATATATCGCGACACAAGGATAATACCTGCCGTCCACGACGACCTTTAAAGGCCGGACCGGCGCGGCGCGGCGCGCGCGCAACGGTCGAGAGAGCGCAAGAGACCGAGAAGAAGAGGCAGGAAGAGATTACTGTCGCGGCGTTAACACGATCAACGCCGTCAGCAACCACGCGGTCGTTGCTGGATCTCTCCTCTCGGCCGCTGTAAACCCGCCGTAAGTTATGCGCGACCGGGAGGGCCGCCTTGCGCGCCATTAAAGCGGGTTATGCCCATTTCAAGTGGAAAATCATAAGCACCGCAAATACGCCGTCATTACTGTAGACGCGCTACGAGCTCGCCACTTACTTTGTAATCATGACTAATGCATAATGTAGTAGCGACCGCGCCGCACACGCTCCTCGCTCCGTCTATGCACGCGACTCCGTGTGTGCACGCGTGCGTACACCTACGCACGCCGCCGCGCCGCTGCGCGATCTCGTTGGTGGTTACGCGAGGGTGCCTCCGGATACCACCCTCGTGCCATCGTGTTTCGGAAATAATCAACGCACGACCATTTGCCGCGACGATATCACGAGGAATTGGATCTTGCGGTATGGCACGTACTTGACCAAAGACCAGAGATGTAAATCGTTACGTGATGCGCCTAAAATTCCAAACGCGTCAACCAGCTATTTGGCAATACTCGGCGACGACATCGCCTACGTTGCCGAATTTTATTTCTATGCGATGCACATATATGTACGGCTTAACCCTTAAACACACTGCTGGAAATTCTCCTAAAATTCGATCGCTTGCTGTGTGAAGACGGAATGAGAAAGAAGATTCGGTCTAGGTGGAAAAAAAAGTATTGTTCGTTTTGTCTGTTCTGGGTCTACTCGGAGCACACCCAAGCAGACCTGGCTATCTTTAAGTTAAGATAGAGGAATTCTGGAAGTGAATCGTAGAATCTACTTTACTTCCTGTTCTACGATTCATTTCCAGAGTTCTTCTATCTTAACTTAAAGATAGCCAGGGGTGTTTACGATAACCCAAGTTGAGTTGATTAGGTTAGGTAACTCTCTCTAGTACCTTTATAATTCATAACAACTCAACGCTGTATCGTATTGCCTGAGTTAAGTTAGACCTCGTGCTCAGCCGGTGGACTGCGTGGAAAATTATTTCAATACGCCTAACATTTTTCGGCCCTAGTGGAAACCAACTCAACTTAACTCAACTTGGGTTATCGTAAACACCCCAGGTCTGCTTGGGTCTGCTCCGAGTAGACCCAGAACAGACAAAACGAACAATACTAAAGTTTGAAGTTTCCCCTATCGACCGATATGATTGACTAACTTCATTGCTCAACTAAAATAAAATGACACGGAAGTAAAGTCTTTTCAGGAAGGTCTCTCAGATCCTCTAGTGTGTTTAAGGGTTAAGCATGGAGGAGAAACGCGACCGCGATCGTAAAAGAATAGATTCTTTTACTACAGAGTATCGGTGTGAACTTTTCCTCTCGTTCGTCGAGCTTGTCGATCGATAACGGCCGCGCGGCTCCTATAACAGTGAAACCACGTCTTTGTCCCTTCGATGCGTAACCTTGGTCGTGCGGAGAATGGTCGAAACAGCTGTTTCAAGTGGGAGGCCTCTCGCGAAACACAATGGCGTTCACGTGAGGCGCAAGCGTTTATTAGCCGACGTGGCTCGAGGGGGCAGCGGGAGGACGCAGCGCGATTTATAACCAGCAACGTACTCGTAAGTAGCACCGGCACCAGCAACGGCCAAGAGACGGCAATAGCTGGGACTCACCATGGCGCGGCCCGAAGGTCGCGTGACGTCGATACGATTGCGTCTTATTAGGAGTCACCGCGTGTTCGACTTTACGTAGGAACGCGATGCCTGCGCGCCGACGCATTCCTGCAACTAATTAGCTCCCGTTGTATTTGTCGGGGCATTCGCTGTATGCAACGGCGAAAGAGAGAGAGAGAGATAGAGAAGAGATCTATGCCGGTTTTCAAACTCTTCTTCATCTTCCCGTGTCTAGCTGCGCGCGTTTTCATGTGTACTACGCTTCAGCGTGATTTATTGGTCCGTTCCTCTCAGCCTCTCGTCATCCTACGCCTTCCTGCCATTTCTTTCTCTCTCTCTCTCTCTCTCTCTCTCTCTCTCTCCATTTCTGCTTCCAGGGGAAATCCGCTCGAAAATTAATGGATGATAGATTTCCGCGAAGTAACTTCCCTCGCAAATTGTGTTTCGCATTAAACAGCGGAAAACGCGTTTCCTTCAATAACTCCCTTGGAGGAACCAGTATATTTATACGTGACATTTCTATTTGCCGACGCGTACAAACACTTACTTCACAACCGGAAAATTTTCAACGCGATTTCCACGGAGAGTCATGTACGCGCGTGTATTACGTTGCACCTTTTATCTTCGGTTTTTACGAGCCGCCTATACGTTCCCCCCTTCTCGTCTCCCTTGATGCGTGGTACACGGTCTTTTATGGTCGCTCGCCAAGACGTCGCGGCGATAGTGACACTGTGCGTCCGTCAGGGTCGCGCACCTGCAAGCAGGTCAGGTTGCGCGACACTACGCTCGGCCGTGAAGGACTGTACCGAGAGGCTAGATATAATTTATATGCGTAGAGTGACGTTTCTTGAAAACTGCCACTTTGACATTCGGTAACTTTCAACTTGAATCCAAATATATGTGACTTTTAAACTAAACAATTAAAATTCTCATGATGTGTGTGTGTATGTGTTCACATTTCATAAACATGTACGTAGACATCGATTTATAAAACAGAAAATCCGAGTTAATATCGTTAAATTTTACGTTGGCAAAGAAATTCCACGAGCCGTTGAAAAATATCAAGAATATGAAGAGAATCATATCGCTGATGTGATTCTCCCCGCGATTCGCTCAAGTTCTATCCGGCTCTCGCGTTTCCTTCGAAGTCGGAGCGTCCGACGAGGACCCAGAGGCTCGGGGTACAAGAAGAAGATATTCTTCCTGCGGTTCGCCGCTTGTTCCGCCGGTGGCAACGGGCGAGCGGTGACCTCCGTACCCCACGGGAGCAAGAAAGACAGAGGGACTCGAGAAGAGAGCACACACCGAGAAAGGGGCAAAGAGGGATAGGAAGAAAGAAGAGAAAGAGAGAGAGAGAGAGAGAGAGAGAGGGAGTCGAGGTGCGTTCCTGCGTGACGTAGCTTTCGCAGGCCATCACGCATATGTTACCCTCCGCGAGGGACACGTACGCGCTTACAATACGATCCGCGGGGTCATTCCACCGAGTCCTCTCGGACACCTCTTCAGCTTCACCGTCGCCGCCGTCGTCCCCGTTGTCGTGAACTTTGTTCCATGTTCCGCTCATTCGCTGTCTCTCGGCGTTCTTTCTAAAGCTGTGCATTTCCTAAAACGCACGCGCATGCATGCGCATTTGATCGTTATTCATTTGTTTTAGATGAAAATTTCTCTTCAGATCTCGAGATATTTTCTCTCTTTAAATTTCGTTTTTTTTTTCTCTCTCTCTCTCTTTATCTTCTTTTACAACTTTATCACAAGAGTTGCACTCGTCGGATGAAGATTGACGCTTTTAAGATGCTGAACCAAGTACAATCAAGTAAAACGACTTTTTTCACTGGCTCTCATGCGAGCCTTTATGATTCTATTTTCTAAAAAGTTGCGAATGGAATTCGCAAACAAATCTATCTTTTTAGTATGAATATGTATTGTTTTACGTAAGAAATAAAAACAAAAAAATACACAAATGAGAATGCTCACGTGATAAATCGAATTTACATGTCGAACACGCGGTGGAAACGTTCCATCGCATCGAGTCGTACGTCCTGGCACCGTTTCTCTCCGTAGCTCTGTCTTTTTTCTTCCCGGACGCATATACGATTAACAAGAGAGCGAAGCAGGTTGCGGGCGGATGACAAACAAAGAGCGCCGTGACCTCGTCGCCTTGTGCGTGAGGTGCGATTAGCGCGAACGACTCTGTCGCGTGTGCGAGCGAGCGAGCGAGCGAGTCGTCGGGTCGGTCGCGAAAGATGTGGGAGGAAGGCAAAGAGAAGGAAGCACGCGCGCGGACGAAGGAAGGATGAACGAAGAACGAAGGAAGGAAGAAGTCGGGTACGTAAGCCGACCAAAGGTCGAGTGCTGACCACGAGTCATCTCGGTTGCGACAACTCGCGCTGCTGTTAACTTTTGCGCGTCCCGCTTCCAATCTCGCCACGTTGTACAAAATAAAATGTAAAAGTATCTTCTACGCGAGAATATCAATTTCTCGGGGAAGGATTATGCAAGCATGCGAAAATGGAGAATGAATATTGCAATAATGTAAAACGAAAAGATATATCACATATATATTTTTTAGCAGTATTTTAATGTCGTGAATTCATTTCTGAGAATCGATTAAAGTCGATACACTTGAAGATACGAACAATTAAACAAACATTTTTGAAAGATAGACGGGACAGTCGTGTGCAGATGAAACACAAGACAACTTGGCGCGCAATGAGCGATTAGCGTTGGATTATCTCACCTGCGAAGTCACCGAGAAGGTCAGAGCGTGACGATAGAAGAACAAGAAAAGAAGCGACTGGACTGGAAGCGGGTACTTTACTCGATCAAAGGTCGAGCCTCGCGCATAATTTACCGTGGCATCGATAAACGAGTTCCCTATCGCGCTTTCCATTTTCGCTCGTGGAGGTGGCATCTCGCCATATGGCGGACGAACGTGTGGCACATACGGAGAATTAACGTAAGACGTTATTGACAAATATGATAGGTAACAGATAATAAGGCTATTAAATTCCCATTATTCCGCGCTGAGAAGTGTTTTGACAAACGTGTGCGGAAGGAAAAATATTACGGAGGAGTGGAGCCGTAATGAGGCTAAAGGATAAACGGTTAAATGCAATCGATTTGCAGAGGCTACGGAGTCAAAGTTAGCTACGCGACGCGGCGTCGGAATCTAGCGGTGATAATCGTCCTTATCGCGGGCGATTATGACCGTTAATTAACGTACTCTCGCAGCATCATCAGTTTGATTTTTTTTTCCTCTCTCGGCCGCTATATACACGCCGCTAATTGCCACGTGGCGCAGGTGACTGGAAGAACGGAACATCCCGACAATGAAGCTCAACAGGTTGCCGGCGGATAGCAGCGAGCTTGACTACTGCCGTACGAGTGCGGCAATTAGCACGGGCGATTCTTTCGCGTGTATAACATCACCGAGGAAAAAACTTGAGGAAACGCGCGAACGCATCCGCGATGAAGAGTCTAAATCACTTCGTTGCTAAGTCCCGGGACAAACAAAAAAACAATGCAGTACACAGAAAAAAATGACTATCAAATCAACTTCTTCATTGTTTCATACATAAGCAAGAATATAAAATCTTCTTGGAAGAATTTGATAATTTTGATCAGACATAATTTGCTAACATAAAGAAATTTTGTTTCTTCACACTGAGAGAAAAAATTGTAGTGGTGACAACTATAAGGGGACAACCATACAAATTTTGTTAATATAATTATAATATACAGTTAAGTACTATATTATAGTTATTGCAACTAAGTTTATGGTTAAGAAAACTAATAAAAAATAGTTGTAATATACTATATAATAAAGTAATTACAACTATGTTTTATTAGTTTTCTTAACCATAAACTTAGTTGCAATAACTATAATACAGTGAACTGTATTATAGTTATTGCAACTAAGTTTATGGTTAAGAAAACTAATAAAAAATAGTTGTAATGTACACAGTGAACTGTATTATAGTTATTGCAATTAAGTTTATGGTTAAGAAAACTAATAAAAAATAGTTGTAATTACTTTATTATATAATTGTATATTATAATGATATTAACAAAATTTGTGTGGTTGTCCCCTTATAGGTGTCACCACAACAATTTTTTCTCTCAGTGTGAAGAAACAAAATTTCTTTATGTTAGCAAATTATGTCTCTTTGAGATTTTAATATTTATAAGATTATAAATATTTCCAAGGAGAATTTATATTCTTGCTTATATATGAAACAATGAATTGTTGATTTGATACTAACTTTTTTTCCTGTGTAGTTTCGGAAAACGAGATGTGGCTACGCGAAATAAATCAATGTATTTTTAAATGTATTGCCCAATGGTATACCGTTAACGTGTCTTTCGTACAACTATGAAGCATCGTCCTTCGATATCGCCGTGCCTGTGCAGTTTTATTGAAACTGATGGTCCAAGAGTCCGGAGACTTTTGCGGAGGACTGTACGCTACCGAGTCCCGGCAAGCAGTTAGCATTAGGCACGATGACGAAGAAGGCCAGGGACTCGGTGAGATGATAGCGAGCGCGTTCGCTGACGGCTCGCATCGGTCACACCGCAGGTGACTCGCGTCGCGGTCTGAGCCTGGCCTCTGCCCGACCCACGTACCTGATTCTATCCGGTGTCCTTCTCCGTCATCTCTAACTCCCGTTTTCTCCCTCGTGCAGAACGCAAGATATCCGCGAGCTCTACTAAATAACGAGGCCTTGGATACTTGAATACGTAGAAAAATCTCTCATATCTTTGCTGAGAGAGAGAGAATAAATTGTTATCCTTCTAACCGTTAATTTCAGGCAGGATAAATTGCGCATACGTAATTTCTGATTACAAGAATGGGAAACGTGCGCTCTCGCGTCCAGGACACGAGAAAAATGTGTAAACAATTGTTGATTACAGAGCCAAGCTTTTTCACGTATGTGAGAGAATTTGTCCGTCATCTTTTACTCGCGCATCCCTGTTATAAATTCGCATCCGCGCGATCGCTGATTACGGGCTGGATATATTGCGCATATAAATTCCTAGTTGACACGGGAAAACGGCGCTACGCGCGCTCCGCCGCGCCGTTCGAACGTCGGTGAACGTCGCCGAAGGACCTGCGACCTCTGCAAAGTTAATGATACGCGCGAGTGGATGATCCTTATATAGAGAGCGGCGGCAAAGCTGCCCGCGTGTGCGCTCGTCAGCACGCATCATTTCGAGTGATGTATTACTCACCGAGTGTCATCAGAAAACGGTTATGTGACCCTGGATAACTCCCGACGGTCATACACTCGCGGCCACCTCGCGCGGATCGTGCGTATTTCGCGTCGCCATCGAGTATACATTTCGCTTCGTCAGCGCTCGCGGCCCGCGATCACAATTGATGCGGCGGCCTCGCGAGCGATCGCGCGCCAGCTCAGCCCAGCGCGAGCTTTATCTACGTGCGCGAGAATAAATAAAGCCGAACGGTACAACGTGTGTCTTTCACGTCCTGTGATTTTTACTCGTAGCGTGAAGGAGTTGGGATATCGCCTTAAAGGGGCTCTTAACGAAGCCACAATGCGCCGCAGCCATAGACAAAATACGTAACGGCAGTTGGATACCGGTTCGCTTTGTAATTTTACGATTCCCGTTTGCCGCTTTTAGATCTGCCGTAATTAATGTTTCATTGATTATCTAGTTAGGACAATACGACAGAAAAATGTGCTCTTTCGCAAAAGAAAAAAAGAATCAAGCGTTCATGTGTCTTCATTGTTAATGTCTTGTAGCGCACGATTCAATTAACGAAACAACTTCATTGTAATTTTTTTTCTTAACCCTTACAGTACAATGAAAAGCGGCACTTTATCCATAAAAGCACGAGTATCTCAAGTCCAATATTACTTTATCACCTATTTAAAATGATTAAAATAATCTCTACAAATGCATGACTTTCTAGTTTCTATTGTAAAACAACTGTTTGTACTTCATGTTAAAAAGAAATAAAATTTAATATAATTTAATTACTAAAGATTAATTATTCATTTGGATAAAACAATTATTTAAAATGTTTAGGATTTTCTATGAAGCTTTAAAAAAAATACAGACAGAAACTCCAAATTCTTCAAAAATATAATTATTCGGGTATGAAAGTGAATGATTTTCAATAAGGGGCAAATAAGAAAAATCGAATATCTCAAAAAAAAAAAAACGTTATTTTATATTTTAAAGCAAAAATAATGTCTTTTCCAAGAGGTTCAATATTCTCAGGAAACTTTGATTTTGATCGTCCTTCGCTTTACCTCACAAAGATCTTCCTCACTATGAAAATTTTTTAGAAAAGTCTGAAGAATAGGAGAATTTTTATAGGCATTTGTTTGCTCCTAAAAGAATTAAATCTAGACAAGAAAGTAAAAATGAAATATCATGTTTTTTTTTCGAAGAGACACATCATCGCTCCTCTTCTCGTCTAAGAGAATCTCCCAGTCGTGGTCACATTCCGAAAAGCGTGACTGATCTCACCGATTACAGTTTCGTTAAGCGATATCGTAGCCTGGCTAATTAATCCCGAGCATGTCGCGCATCTGTTCGCTTCTCGACCGAGGGGAGAGATGTAGGTACGGAGCGCGGCGCCGTCGTAGAACGACGGGCCACCCACGACAGGCCCTATCGTCGGCAAACGTAAATTAGCGACTTATCGTATCACCGAGGTCGTTAGGCTTCTCGACGGCTAGCTGAACTGCGCGAAATTCAAAGACGAGATCTCGTGATTACGTTTTAAAAGAGTTGATTGTTGACAACAGCCGTGCTGCACGTTAAAACTATCCTACTATAAATGACTAATCGCAAAAAAAAGACGTAGTTTGCAACGCAGATGATGAAAATAAAATCATAAACGCATCATCGCACGCAAGATGTATGCAGACGAAAATCAATTGCAGTTGAATCAACCTTTTAAAGATTAAATTTACGTCCGCGTGTATCTTGAGTACGTCAATTTGCATCCACGTTGAGAACTACGATTAGCGATTACTTGTGTAGAATGGCCTATTCACGTATTCGCTAAGCATGAATTCTTTTTCCTGCTGCTTTAGTATCTTTAAAACTATGGAAATTAATTCTTTGAAATAAAATAATAAATGAATAAGACTTTAATTGCCACATAATTAAGTTTTTTTAAATAGAGAAAAAATTTTTATTAACGCGAAGTTGAGTCACTTTCAAAAGATCGTTTTCATATGAATATTTCGTAAAGCCTTTTCGTCAACATGCCTTCACTGAGAGAAATGTTTTGTAAAATTAACCAAAGTTTGGTTGATTAGTGATCAAATGAATTTTATAGTGATAGTTATTAAATATATAATTATTTTGACCAAACAATTTGTAGTCTTAACCAAATAATTATTTTCATACAACAAATTACAAAAAGTTTTTGGTTTTTTTGTTAAATGTAACAAAGTTTTTGGTACCAGTAACTATAAAATTCATTTGATCACTATACTACCAAACGATTTCTCTCAGTGTTGTTACATGAGAGAAATCGACTCATATTTGATTAATCGAGGTCGATTAAATCGTCAATCAAATATTATTTGTAGGATGTGGAAAAGGCTTGCAAACCGAGTGCTCCTGTAACGCGTGGGCGTGTAGATAACTGCAGAAGCGACTAAATCGATTTACCGTGTCGAAATCACACGGGCACTTGGTTCGTAAAATAAATCACGCGTAGTAAAGTGGAAAGACTGGTTTCTTTCGTAAGATTTCGGATACACCCGGTACAAAAGTTACCTGGAGCCGGGTCTCGAAATTCTCCCTGACCCCGAGGAGAGGAGAGAGGTCCAAAGGTCGGCGGGCGAGGAATGTCTCGAGAAGACCAGATTATACTTCGCTAATGAACTTCTGCGCCTTCGGCCGTGCGTGATCCAGGTAACAGCGCCGAGGAAAATCAGAACCATCGTCTCGGCGCTTGTTTTCTATTACAAGGGTCGGACAAATAAAAGCTTAAGTGCGAGAGACTAGCCAATAAGTTTTCGAATTCCAGCGCGACCTCTCACTTTTACCCGTCCCCCCCTCCCCCTCCCCTTGTACACACGAAGAGCTCTTCATCTTTTTCACGATAGAATATGAGAGAAGGAATTGGTAGTTCTATCGGTTTCTATCTAACTCGCAATTACGAGCTAAATCGAAAGAAACGACAACTAATAATAGATTATTTAAATCATATGGAATTCATCTTCTGTGCTTGCCACTATTCGTGTAAGAGATAAACATAGTGTTTGAAAATCTATTTATAACACGAAACGTTTATGAAATAATATAGTTTAAACCTAAGCTCTCATCCACGTGAGCTACACGGAAGAACACGTCTTATCACGAATTTCTCATCCAACGAGTCAAACGATCGAATATCCTATGAAGCGGATGTCTGATAAGAAACCCGTTAATCGGCAAATTTCAACGCCGATACAATCATCAATATTATTTTTAATTACTACAATGACGCAAGTCGTCTCATTATAGATACAACGAAGACGCTTCATCAGATACAGCTAGGTATCTAATACCAGCATAGTCACGTTTTGATATCAATCGGAATGTGCCGGCACTCCGTTCAAGTACACACGACATATTTAATGGAATTAATCGTCAATAGGCGGAATCAACGGAATCGGCAATAGACGTCTAACGTAAAATGTACAAATTTAAACATCTTCAAGATTACTTATAGAAATCAGTTAGTCAACACCACAAGAAACAGAAAAGACGAGAAGAGCGGTTACATAACAAGAATTCTCTTTCGATGCGAGCAAGAAAAATCGTAGAGACTCGCCAGACGGCATTAGGCAAATGAAAGCCGGGGCAATTAAATTCTCACTGGAAGGCAGACATGTGTTACCGCGTGTCTGACGCGGCGGTCACGGTGATCGCGACCTCGAGATCGTTGATATCGCGCATTACGCGACAAATCGCCGGCCTTCGTATGCGCAACTCCCGGCCGTAACGAGAGATTTGCCGATTCGTCCATTGTATCGGTGCATCGAGCCGCGTTAACCGCGTTCCAAGGCCCAACGACGTGGAATTTATTGCTAGGACACGGACGCGAGCATCAGAGGTCGCGGGAAAAGAGACGCGTTTATCGCCGAAGTGCTCGTTGAGCAGATAAAGAGAATCGATGGGCAAAGATTACTTGTAGTTATTAACAAGGAAGCGTTAATGGTTGGAATACATAAAATTATTTTCACTTCTAATCACAATGAGTTGAATCTAGAATTGGAGAAATTAAAAGAATTTCGGCAACATGTAAAACTCTTTTTTCCTTCTAATTTTTCTAGCAAAAAAATAAAATATCCTGTTCCTTGCTGTATCTAAAATTGGAGAAATTAAAAGAATTTCGGCAACATGTAAAACTCTTTTTTCCTTCTAATTTTTTTAGCAAAAAAAAAAATAAAATTTCCTGTACCTTGCTGAATCTTTTTGAAAATTAAGTCTGCCAAAAGTTAAAGATATTATTAATGCATTTTTTTTCAATATAGATGATAGGAAAAAGACTCTTCGTCGCGCAACCATACTCTACTCGCGTTTTCTACTACACCTTTGTCCTTTGTAACTTTGCGAGAGGAAGCTACCGATCGAGAGGAGGAACATTTTCGCTCGCTTATCTCGTCACGATGATCTGCCGCGTGCCTTGACACGTAACAATGCATGCATGAATTAATAGCGGCCGCTGTTGCATTCGTATTTCTACCTCGCTTACACGAAGATTTACATCTTTATCGTGAACTTGGAAGGTGTCGTTGTGTCACAGGGTGACACTGACGTCTCCGTTTCCTTGATTATCACGAGTAATTAAAACTGTGAGAATTAAAAAAAATTTTTTTTTTTAATAAAACATCTTTTTTAAACGTTATAAAAAGTACCAAAAACTATGGAAAATTCTATAGAATTCTATCACGTACGAATACAAAAATGAAGATGTTTTAAATAACCATTTCCGTCTATTTTTAATCGATATTCACGAAATTGAATTCCGCTGAAATTCTCTACGCTATTTCGGGAGCATATCGAGTAACTTTCTCGCGAATCCGACGCGTTGAACCCACCGTCGCAGATTCTGCGAACCGGGACACTGTTCCGCGAGTTATTAGAAGTAATTGCCGTCTTGAAAGAGTCCCTAATGCGGCACGAGGGAGATGAATGAGGGAAAAATAAAACAAAAAAAAAGAATCGTGCCTCGTGACGAGAATCGAACCCGCCGAGAGGAGAGGCAGCGAGAGAGAAAGAGCGGATGAGATAGAGAGAGAGTTGAATGATGAAAACACGAAAGGTTAGCGCTTCAATAAATTCTGACGATCGGGATGAACGTGCCGCGGCTCTCCGATCGATCTCGCTGTCGATCCCTCAGTCCTGCGGCATATAACGAGATCGCTGAACGACGGAATGCACTGAAACGCGATATTAATGATACGTTGGCGTGGCTCGTATCGCTCGACGTAATTGGCTCACGTCGCAGATGTGGTAATTAATGTTGCGACCGAACATGTCAAATGTTATGGAACAACTGTATAACAGGGACACGATTGAAAGCGGCCGCCTCGCGCGATTTATCATTGGTCTCGACCTTTTAGCCATGAATCTCTCACAATTAGGTGATTATCATGTGCTACCGATCATAATATTTAATGCGCCTGGATTCCGCGTCTTTTTCAAAGTTTTATTTGCTTATAGTTCACCGCATACTCATCTGTAATTATACGTTCTCTATCCTTCTTTAATCAGCGGAACATTCTTGAAAGCCAAGACTGAATTATTCATCCATATAGATCATCGGATTAATCACCGTGGAGTATTTCGCCGGTACGTTACACGCGCAAACGTACTGCGCGTGGAGTCTTCGTTGAAAGAAAGAAAGAAAAAAAAAAACAACGCAGAATAGTCACGTCAAAACGAAGCGAAAGGTCAACGCTCCTATAAATCTCTCAACCTACGTGTCTTTAGGCGTTGCACTTTCAGCGGACGGGGTTTCATTTTAGATTTCCTCGCGATCGAGGCGCACCAAAGTGTGAGAATTCCTCGGGGTACGCGGCCGACAAATGCAGTAATTCGAGACAGAAATACGGCTATCGACGTACACCACCGAACTTCGTCGCTGCGATTGGATCGAGTATATGTACCTTGGGCACGATTTCCACGAGAAGAGCGAGCGCTCAAGCGATTCTCTCCGCGCTCAGCGTGTCTCTCGTATCTCCACGCAAAACATTCTGCTTACCTAAAACAGAAATAACATACAAGTCGATTAGTGTAACGTTCATAATTTCATAAAACATCAAAGAGATGTATTTCCTGATCGTTATACAAAATAAATGTTTGTAGAGGCTGTATTATCCGTTCGCGATCGTTTATTCTACTTCAAATCAAATTATTGATGATACAGCTTGTGGAAAAACAATAAAAGAAATTCATTTCGACTCCTTATTCTTATTCAATCGAATTAATATTGAAACAAAGAAATTCTTAGCCTCTTGCATATTGTAACGTCAGGTGGTTGTGCAAAGAAACGAAGCTAACTCAAATGATCTGAAAAATCGATTGCGATTGACTTTGCTTTGTAACTAATGATACGTCTTTACAGCCATGCAATAACAGATAGTACGGAAAATGGTAACACAAGTCGCGACCTTTAAGAACAGCGATACTTGAAACGATATATTTATTCAGGCCAAGTACGAGATATTGCGTAGGCAATACAATGCAGGGTGTAGCTCGCTTCTGACACGGTGATCGAATTATAATCAATAACCCATGATAATTAAGCTAGTAAATCCGTTAAACCGAAGGATATATTTATTTGCGATTCGGTTGAGTTGGCATCTTGTCACTGATCGATAGGTGTACACCACCTTTCGAACTTCTCATGACCCGTTTCTAACAATATATTATAACAGTATAACTTAATCAAAATTGCACATACAGCGAGAGAGTAGTGTGAGTTGATAAAAAAAATAAAAGCTCAGCCAGGAGAACTATTATTAGGTATATATCATAATTAAAATTACGAAATCGTAATTATACGCGCGACACATGTTTCCCGGCTTTGAGACTGAAGTTTCGGCTCTACGGAGCAGATTCACGCTGATACGAATGACGACTTGCACGACGGTCACGTGGGCAGGACACAATGCAGGGTGCGGCTTCACCTCTGACACACCGGGGTCTCGACCTATTCCCGTATACGCGGCCCAGGATATATCATTGTGCTGCGAGGGCTCAACGTGGTGCCCAACCCACGTGCAACGCCAACACGCAACGTGGAACTCTAAGCTCCGAACCCCTCGCTGGAATTTCACCGCTTCGGGAATACGTCTGGGAGGCGGTGAGCGAGACGACGGCCAGTCAGCCAGCCAGCCAAGCGCATGTGTGCCTGTGTCTCGCGGAGGAAAGCCGATTGTCTGACGTGATGAATCGTACGCGAGAAATTTACGCGATTTGTGAGCGACACGCAATCACGTTTCACGTAGACAGATAACATAATGCCGAAATGTCAAACTTGGAAGAATTGATTCAAATGGAATAACGTCACGTTATTCGATATTCGCCGCACGTCCGTGTTGCGATACCTCGTGTCAAAAGTCAACAAGTTCATATTTTAGACGAGATATGGAAAAACGACATACAACCATCAACATATAGATAATTTCAGGTTGCAGGCATACAATTCGCAAGACAAGATCATTATTCGAACGTATCTTTCTCGTTATCCGCCAACTCAATTCAGTCTGGAATAGACAGGTCGAAACATTGCACTTCGTCCTCAGCTCTGTTCCTTTTACAGAGATTGATATACATCCGAATGCGATGTCCGAGGAGGAGTGGCTTGCTTCGCGCATCCAGAAACTTTGCAAGGAAACTCGACCGTTTCGTCGAATTTTGCCTTCACGTATCTCGAGTACAGGAGTGCCCTATTGTCTCTATCCCGCCTTCACCCACACTTTCTACGAAGTTAGCATATCCGAAAGCAACGTCCACGTGAAGATCCGTGCGCTTGCGGACGCCCACGGTTTCTCATATCTTACGGATGAAGACATTTACGACAATTCCCGCACGAGATATCTCCCCCTCTCCACACACGTACACATACACATGCATTGTTCCCCACTGCACAATGCACATTCGCCCGATGTCATTCTCTCACTTGCAACTTCACTTGTTTGATGACAATGCTTTTTGGCAGCTCAGCAGTACCATTATAATGAAACTTACATAATAATATGGAATTAAATGACAAACTGATAAGGAATTTATTACTCGAAGAAACATCATTTTTAAATAAAAAATTTTAAAGTTTATCTAACTTCCTTCGTCTTAAAGTAAAAGTTGCGCTTCTATAAAAAAATATAGATTTACTGATTTTGAATAAAATAATATCTAAATAGTAGCACACATCGCAGATTGTGAGATTACTTTAAAAAAAGATTTACATTTTTGAGTTATAAAATATACTGATATATTTTTCCGAGTACCTCTCTACGTCCGAATAACATTAGAGAGGTAAAATTAGACAGTCTCCTTATAACAAAGTCGAGTGAATACATTTAGATGCTTTTGCAAAACCGATACCGATCGAAACGAAAGTCTGAGAATCGACGAAGGAGTGCGAGAGACGCCCGTGCTTAAGGCGATGAAAAATAAAAATCTGACGTGCATTCATGAATAAGATAGAGATCGGCATATTCAATTGTGAATTATTCGACCAATGCGCAATGATTGCGGTGTTCGAGCGCCGCTATTGGCTATACGCACTATAATATCATCACGTCCGATAGTATGTAATTACGCGATAAATTCTCGAAAAAATTACGACTGCGAAAACATTCCGCACAATTAATGGCAATATAAAAATCATTTATAAAAAAATTAGAAAAATGTTAAGTGCAAACAGAACGTCTCACAAACTAGAGATGTAAATAAAAGTTACAAATTTAAAAAATATTAATTCATATTTTTCTACTATAATATTTATAGTAGAATTTGATGATGTCATAGAGCATCTCTATCTAATCCATGAATTAAATATCTTTAAACTTTAATTGAGTTGAAACATTAAAACTGTTAAATCTCTCTCTCTCTCTTTCTCTCTCTCATTTATTATTAATTGTATAATAAGTAATAAGAAAAAGGATATTAAATAAGATATATATTTTTTCTACAAGTATCCTCACCAAAATGCACTCTGCAAAGCTCTTAGCAATCCTGTTCACACATCATGGCCTCTCCCCCGTACGAGAATTTGCATTTTACAAAAAGAACACGGAGTTCTATCGAGGAATACGTGCAGGTAAGCTTTAAGTGAGCGTCACGGTCGTTGGTCTATGAACCATGCTGGACCAAACGCATGGTCACCGAACAAGAGGCTGTCTGCGTCAGGGTCGAGTCGTTGCTTATTTACGCACGCTGCATTCTCGAGAACAATTGCGTAGGCCAAGCCATTAAAGCATTGACCTCCGTGTAATTATGGCCAAAGGTCAAGCCTAGTTGATCCGTTTATAAGGAAATCGCGCGGAGAATAATTCCATGTGAAAGCTTGCGTCTCGTCAGTTTACATCACAATGCGTATGCTTGTCGTGTTGCCTGTTATCAGATCTGCGCGCGCGTGTATCAAAATTACTGTTATTCAAATACAAAATATGTCCTGGAAAAGTACGTGGTTCCAAGTAAAGTTTGTGAAGTAAAATAAATTAAAAGTAATATAAAAGGTTCCCGAAACGAGCAAAAATATGGCTGTCATAATATAGTTCTTAGAATCTTCATATATTACAAATTATTCAAGACCTTTTGGCTTTGACAACCAAAGAGAGCTCGTGAGAAGGTCAGAAACGAACAGTGTCAACTTATATAAAGAAATATTTGAAATACTATCAGCGGAAGTAAGATAAGCAGCGTTAGATAAGAAATAGTTCGCCATTTCTGTACCAGTCACGAAATTTTTGCTATCTGCAGAAACACGTAATCGACCGTGCGTACACTCAGAGAAATGTTTGGTAAAATCAAGCGAAATTTGGTTGAATAGTGATCAAATGAATTTTATAGTTATACTATTTTATACTATAAAATTACTAAATATATAATTGTTTTGACCAAACAATTTGTAGCCTCAACCAAATAATTATTTTCATACAACAAATTACAAGAAGTTTTGTTAAATGTAACTAAGTTTTTGGTACCAATAACTATAAAATTCGTTTGATCACTATTCTACAACGATTTCTCTCAGTGTATATACGCACAGTATATATTAATATAAACGTCTTTCTTTTCTTCGCTTCCGAGAGTCGGAAGAGAAGACATAACGAGGTCTATCTCTTCGTCTCTCGCTGCATGTTAGATGAAAAAAACTTCCAACGAAAGAGTTACGTGCCCGGCGCGTTAACAGATACGCAGCAGCGTGCAGATTAGACTGTTTTGAGAAACGCGCCGCGATATGCGCGAGCACGTATGCTGCTCCTCGCGAGGCGGCATGGCACGTCTCGCGGTGCAAAAGTCAGAGGTGACGTGTCACCGAGGAAGGTGACGACGACTCCACAGCCGGAGATTGCGTTGTGCAATCTGACAGCCACGGCAACACGGCCGCACTCTAATATACGACGAGGTGATCCGTCGGTGGCCCGGTCGGTGACGTTTCTCTTCTTTTCGCTTGTTATTCGCTGCGACCGCGCGTTTTATTTGCCCGCAGGGATCAGAGTTACTGATATATCACGCTGCGCCATTATATAATATAGCTTACGTAAACCTTACAAGCGCTTTGTGGCGGCTTTTGCGAGATGGAACTATTTACAATTTATTAACGATGTACCCTTCTGCTTCGTGGATTATGAAGCTAAACTAATTAAGCGTTTAATGAGTTGATTGAGCATTACACAAACATGAAATAAGTGTTTAGCATAACAAGTCAAACAGGAACTTTATGCTGCATTTCAACTCTGCTAATAAACGTTAACAATCTTATAACTTTTATATTTTAAAGATCACAATGTTTTATAATAAAGTAAAATATAAAATATTTTATAAAATGAAATAATCTGCTTTTCAAAAATGAATATTTTATCATTTGCGCCTATAAAAGTTTCTTTATTGTCTTACAGCCATCTATAATAGTTCTGTTTTTGTAGACGTAACGTTACATCTGGCATAAGCGTAAAGTAGGTCGAACAGTATATTTAAACCGCCTTAAGTAAACACTCAAACTGTCTCAGCTTATTTATTCGTAGATATGAATGACGAAGAGTGACTTATAGTAATCCCCGTTACGAAGAATCACATTTCCTCTCTGCGAATGTGTCTGAAGTCGTAAACACCTTCGGACAGAAACAAGAATCGAACTAATTTTTGCGAATCATCTCGAGAAATAAATCGTGCCATCATCCAAAACATTTCGTATTAGGGTCAACCGCGGCGGGTATTTCTTCACCGATACAAAAGAAGCGAAACCGCGGTACTTCGGAACGATCGTAAAACGATAATGCGCGAAACGTTGCCAACTGCTGTGGAACGTCCCGCACTCGTGGCACATTAACCCTTTTGGGAAACATAAAATTCGTTAGCTTTACGACGCCCGTTTTATCGAATGTAACCGCTCCGTTAATATTTCTATCGCACCTTCTCTCACTTACAATACAAGTTGATCATAAATATAATATATCTCGTTATTTTAATATTCGTAGCTTATTGGTTAGTTTAATAAATTAATATTAATCGCGTTGTGAAGATAATGGCGCAAACAAGTGTAATTATAGGCGCACGATGCGAATAATATCCATACGACGGCCCGGTACGCGACATAGCGATTCGTTATTTCTTCGAATGAGAGCAACATTGTCGAAAGTAGCTACTGTGCCAGTCACCAGCAGACTGTACGCTCTAACCCCTATTCTATAAGTAACCATGTTGCGTAATGTATTATGTAAAAGTCTTTAGACATACTTAGTCTACATTGTGTCGGATATTATAGTTCGCAACTGCCGGTGATCTGCTGTTTATAGCAAGAGCAAATACGCAGACATCACCGGTAGGGTTGACGTTACTGCGCTACCTCGCGTTTCCAATTGATTCCCGATTCCACGACGAATCGCACCGTTAACGATCTTGATGCGGTTCGTAATTTAATTTATCGAATCCGACTCTTTTTCACTGCCTCGCGAACACGGTCGCCGCTCGCGCTCATCCGCGACGACTTTCGGCTTACGCGATCAGGAGGATTTTGTTTCGAATCGTAGCTTATTGGCAGGATCTGGGGTGAATTTTATTGACCCCCGAGCGATACATCGGCGTAACTAATCTCGCGCCTTTCAGAAGAGAAAGATCGCATCATATGCTTACATGAAGTACAAACGTATTTCCATGCAAACATAATCAAAATTTTACATAATTTATATGCGAAAGATATAGATATACATGAAATTTTAAAATGCAGGAGAATTTTAAAATAATTATTTTTTAATTGTCTCATGCTGTGGCAATCATTTGTCATACTCATGACTGTTCGGACAACAACATTAATTAACTTTTATTTGGATAGAAAAAGATTTAATTGATTAAAGATGCTGACATTGGCAAAATCAGCTCTTAAAAAGATAATCGATTCTTAAGCGTGTATAGATTCCAATTTTTTTTTGTCTCGCTTGCCTATTCCACACCTTCCAAAGCTGAGAACCGCTGACCTGCATAGAACGATCGCGGACCGGTTCAGGTTGGAGGAGATTTCTCTGAGGTCGGTACCTTCCACGAGTCTACGAATGAACATGGACCTCCTTCTTCAACCCTTCGCTCAGCCCTTCGCGCGCTTCGAAGACGATGTTTCCTTGAGGAATATTGAAAAAAAAGGAATCGATTTGGATGCACGAACGAATTAAAAAGTGGATCAACAAGACGAATGAAAAGAGATTCACCGCAAGACGACATCGATATTCCTTTAGGTGTCAAACTAGAATATCAAGATACAGAACGCTGACTAGTGTCGCCTTTCTCATAAGGACACGCACATACAGATCATCTTGTAAAATGATATTGAAGGATTAATATACCTAGTTGGGTCTCTTGAGAAATCTTCGATGGGTAACGCGTTTCATCGGTATTTATGATCGTAATTTGAGAAAAAGAAGTCAAGACTAAAATTGGAGCTCGTATTTTAGTTTTCTCTACGTATCAAAATATCAATAATATAAAAATACGATTCGAAAATAGTTAATTAATAATTATCTCGAATTGCATAGAAAACTAATAAACTTGTATAAAAAATTGTATAAAAACTTATATATGGTAATTGTAAGAGATATATTTTCTATGTAGAAAAAGAGAGAAAGAGAATAATTCAAGCAATTAATATGAATAAATATTTCATCACAATTTCAAATTTTCTATAAGTAGAAGATGTTTCCATTATTTCTGTCCATCACCTTCCACATATTTTCCACGATTCATTGAGCCTACCTATTCACCTAGTGAACTTCAGAATCCGACGTAATCCGGGCCGCGGGCCAAGAACGAATAGATTCAACGCGTCGACGCGATGCGGCCGTAATGCTACGAGAGATAATTGAATCGCTCCGAGTCACCGTCAAAATACCCGACAACGTACGAATTACCGAGGTCTACGATTAGCTCCTTCTTTCTCAAGCCCAATTACAGCTGAGCGCCCCCGATGCCCGAAATTCGACCAACCGAGACACGCACGCAAGCACACACGCATATATGCACGCGCGCGCGATCGACGTACGCCGCGGAGCATTACCAGCACTTTGGACGATCGTTAGTCCCATTTTCGGGCCCACGATTGCTCGGGCCCGGTGGGCAGGTTCGAGCTACGACCCCGAGCGCATCCCCGGCTCGTCCGTTTCTTTCCTCTCTCTCTCTCGAGAGAGAGAGGTCACGTGACCTCACGGCGTAGACGCAACCGCAGGCTTCCAAGTTCGAACCCGACGGTGTGTATGTGTGGTGTGGGTTCCATGTGCATGGTCAGGTCCCAACATTGGTGTGCGTGCGACGCCTCGTAAGGCGATGGAATGCGCCCGTCCTCCAGGCCGGTCGGATGGATGGCTTTGTCTTTGCGATCTGACGTCTCGTTCCGAGAGCCGCACGACCGCGCGCTCTGGTGCAGTATCGGTCCCCAGTATCCTGGAACGACTGTCCTGCATCCAGACTAATCTGCCCTAATCGAATTCCTTCGACCGCGGCGGTAGAGGAGATCGCGATAAGGGAAACGAGTGTCGTCGGTCATTAGTACTCTCGCGCTGCTTCGAAGGAAGGTAATTAAGTGATTAAAGAATTTTCGTTCGTTTAGTTAATTAAAGAGTGACCCCAAAATCAAGGCTTTTTTAGCCCATTTTTCGTACCTCGATTTATGCAT
>QKQZ01021024.1:0-27713 GCA_003595255.1 Solenopsis fugax
ATACGCTGAAGAGGACTCCAAAGCGAGTCGAAACGTTCGTTCGAATTTATGTTATCGCTTAAGAATGATGAGATAATCATTTTAAATTGTTGTATCGCTTAAGTATGAATAAACAGTTTTAAAAAAACTGTAATAAGTTTAATTGCGCACTTATAACCGCGCTGACTCTTAGTAGCCTATCNGTAGCCTATCAGTTAATTGTTTGTTGTTTTATTCTTTTTTAGCCAAAAAGTCATAAAGAAATCAAATTCAAAAAAATTATTTTTGCGATTATTTAAAAAATGGAGGGTGATGGAAAAAACGGACAACGTAGTCGTTTTCATCGCATCGAAATCCTATAAAAACATCCTTCAAAGTTTAAAGCACAA
Organism: Solenopsis fugax; assembly: GCA_003595255.1. NCBI lineage: Eukaryota > Metazoa > Arthropoda > Insecta > Hymenoptera > Formicidae > Solenopsis > Solenopsis fugax. Next base: position 369 of record QKQZ01021024.1, read on the forward strand.
GACCCCCCACTCCTAATTTCGTAGACCTCTGTAATTGCTCCGGTAGAAGTTGGGTGTTCCGGGTATTATCCAAGCTGTCGCTAGGCAGCCCGAAAATCTCCGACCTTGCGGAGCGAGAGAGAAGGAACAGATTGGAGGCTAAGAATTTGAAGCTTTGAAGAGACATATTCCTAAGGTTATTCTGTAACAACTTTTCCTGTAGCAACAATTTGTCCGAAGCTTAGTTTTCAAATTATAAAAAGAAATAGTTATCCATTTACCGCGCGCGTATAACAGAAAGGCAGGACCGGCGCAACTTCCCGAGGGCGGATGAGTTGGCCAAGAGGTTGACCACTGTCCTTGGGGCGGGAGGAGTGAAGATCCCCAGGCTCGTTCCGAATTGCGGGTGACCGGTCTGAAGGATTCGGTAACTTCCAAGGATGTAGTCTCGGCAGTGGCAACGGCGGGGGGTTGCTCACCTGAAGAGGTTCAGGTGGGCAATCTGAAGCCGGGACCTGACGGGCTGCGGGGGGCGTGGGTTCGCGCCTTTCGCGCCGCCGCGTTCAAGACCGCGGAGGTCGGAACGGTAAATGTTGGATGGGGCGTGGCGAGGATGACTTCGCTGGAGCCTCGCCCCCTCCAGTGCTTCAGGTGTCTCGAGAAGGGGCACCTGAGGCAGAGGTGCACCGCGGAGACGGACCGCAGCGAGGTCTGTTACCGCTGCGGTCGCGAGGGTCACCTCGCTAATCGCTGTGAGGAGCCTCCCAAATGCCTCGTGTGCTAGGAATTGGGGAAGCCCTCAAATCATCGCATGGGAATGGCGGCATGCAAGGCCTCCCCACGCGACAAAAAGAAGAGAGGAGCGAAAGCTCCAGGGGCAGCTGCCGCTCCACAGGGGGCGCCGGCAGTAGTCAGTAAGCAGGCGGGAGCGGCTGGCAGCAGTGGTGAGACTGCGGTGGCCGGCGGCTCCCAGAGGGGAACTAATCCCCAGAGGAATGGTGCCTTGGAGGAGGCTATGGAGATCGGTCAGTAATGGCCACCGGTCTCTATAGAGTCCTCCAGGGGAACTTGAACCACTCCGCGAGGGCGCAGGATCTGATGTGCCAGCACCTCGCGGAGTGGTCCATAGAGATGGCGGTGGTCGCCAAGCCGTATCTGGTCCAGCAGAGGAATAACTGGTTCGGGGACAGGGACGGCTTGGTGGTCATAATAGGGGCCAGCGACCCGCGGGCGCTCCCCATGACACTGGTGGAGAGTGGGGAGGGCTTCGTGGCTGTCCGATGGGGAGAGGTCACGGTGGTGGGGGTGTACTTCTCCCCCAACTGTGGCCTCGCGGAGTTCGAGGGTCTGCTCAGGGAGGTCGGGGCCATCATAGAATGGTCCCGAGGAAGGCCGGTCATCGTTGCCGGGGATTTCAACGCCAAGTCGGTGGAGAGGGGATCCCCGGCGATGAACAGCAGAGACAGGGCCCTGGGGGAGTGGGCCCTCGAACTGGGACTTTGCGTCCTGAATCGCGGCGCGGTGAACACATGCGTGAGGCACAACGGGGGGTCCATAGTCGATTTGACCTTTGGGTGCCCCCGTGTCTCGCGCATGGTGTCCGGCTGGCGGGTTATGATGGGGGAGGAGACATTGTCGGACCACCGATACATTCGTTGTCTCCGACCCCTCCATCGGGCGCGCGCTACAACAGCACGCACGAGAGGGAAGAGGCGCGGAACCGTGCCGCTGGGCGGTGCGGAAATTGAACGCCGGCATACTGGTGGCGGCCGCCGTGGTAAAGGCCTGGACAGGAGAGCTGTCCAGGCCTATCGAAGACGTCGACGAGGGGACGGCTCGGCTCTGGCGTGCCATGTCGTAGATATGCGACGTGGCGATGCCCCGGGTCTGAGTGGTCCCTCGTCGTCGCGGGGTGTACTGGTGGACGCCAGAGATCGCGCGACTCCGGACGGAGTGCAATCGGGCGCGCCGCCGGTGCACCCACTACGCCAGGAAGCGTATCCGAGACGAAACCACTGCGGCAACGCTGAGAGATGAGCAATGGAGAGAGAAAAAGAAGCTCCTTCAGCGCGCCATCGGTGACGCCAAGTCCAGAGCATGGGAGGAGCTGGTCGGAACTCTGGATTGAGATCCATGGGGGCGCCCTTACAACATTGTTCGTAACAAGCTCAGGGCAGGGGGCGCTCCCGTGACAGAGAGTCTCGATCAACAGTTCCTCGAGCGAGTGGTCGCCACCCTGTTCCCAAGGGGAGCGGGCATGGTGGCTCATCTCGGTGTTCCTCCGCCTCCGATAGATGAGCCTCCGGGGGAGGAGCATCTAGTCTCGAGGGACAAGGTGGTGGGGATCGCCAAGAAGCTCCGAGCGAAGAAAACTGCTCCGGGGCCGAACAGCGTCCCCATCAGGGCCCTGGCGTTGGTGTCCGGGGTCTTGGCGGAGGGTCTGTGGAACCTATTCAACAGGTTTCTGCAGGCCGGACGGTTCCCCGCCGCTTGGAAGGAGGCGCGTATGATGCTCCTATCGAAGGAGGGCAAACCCCCTGGGTCTTCCTCTGCGTATCGCCCCATATGCCTGCTCGACGAGGACGGCAAATGTCTGGAAAGAATTCTGGTCGGCCGCCTCCGAGAGCACCTGTCTCAAGTGGGCCCCAATCTGGCCGGCTGCCAGTTTGGGTTCCGCGAGGGTCAATCCACCGTCGACGCGATTCGACGCGAGCGGACCCTCGCGGCCGAGGCTGTCTCCCGCGGAAGGGTGGTATTGGCGGTGTTCCTCGACATCCTTTAACACCCTACCATGGGAGTGTATACGCCAGGCACTTCGGTTCCAAGTGCCGACGTATATGCAGGCGGTCATCGGGGACTATTTCCGGGGCAGAGGTATAACGTACCCGGGGCGGTACGGGGAGACCCACAGAGGAGAGATCCACCGTGGCGTTCCGCAGAGGTCGGTCCTGGGACCGTTCCTGTGGGACCTCGGCTACGACTGGGTCCTCCGGGGTGCCCTCCCCCGCGGGTTGGGAGTGATGTGTTACGCGGATGACACGCTGCTCCTGCCCTGGGAGAGGGAGTGGGGGAGCACCGTCTCGCGGAAGTAGGTGTGGCACACCTCGTGGGCCGAATCAGGGCGCTGGGCCTGGAGGTGGTCTCCCAAAAGACCGAGGCCGTCTGGTTCGCCGGGCCTCGGGTGAGGGAGCCGCCTCGTGGGGCCCAGCTGGCTGTTGAGGGGGTCAGGGTCGAGATCGGGACCCAGATGAGGTATCTGGGTCTCGTGCTCGACAGCCGGTGGAGCTTCGAGCCGCACTTCCGGCAGCTGGTTCCCCGTTTGCGGGCGGTGGCCTCCAGTTTGGGGAGGCTGATGCCCAATCTCGGGGGACCAGGGAAAGAAGCCCGCCGCCTCTACCTGAGAGTGGTCCAGTCCATAACGATGTATGAAGCCCCTGTGTGGTACCCGGAGCTGGTGGCCAGGCGTCGCATTCAGACACTTCTGAAGGGAGTGCAGTGAGGTCTGGCCATCCGGGCTGCGCGGGGGTACAGGACCATCTCCTGGGAGGCGGCGACCGTCGTGGTTGGGTCATTGCCTGATCTCGCGGCGGCGATGTACGCTGAAGCGTACCAAAAGAGAATCGCCCGCCGTAGGGATCCCGCCGCGGCGATGGCCTGGACAAGTAAGGACGAGGAGGTGCGGCAGCTCCATGCCCGGCGACGCAAGATCGATGAGTGAAAGGAGGGCCTGGCCTCGACGAGTACGAGGTCAGGCGCGCGCGTCGCCGGGGCCATTCGTCCGGTCCTACGGGAGTGGACGGAGAGGCGATTCAGCCCCCTCTCATTCAGGCTGGTGCAGGTGCTCACCATGCACGGGTACTTCGGTGAGTACCTGCACCGAATAGGGAGGGAGCCCACTACCCGTACACACGGTGTGTCACCACTGTGGCGCCCCGATGGACTCGACGGACACCCTTTTGGAGTGTCCGGCTTGGGAGAGTAAGCCCGCCGGATCCTGAAGGACGCCTTGGGCTTAGAGGACGAGGAGTGGTCCCTGGAGAGCATGATCCGGGCCATGCTCTCCGGGGCGGAAAAATGGGAGATGGCGACCTTCTTCTGTGAGGAAGTGATCTCGCGAAAGAAGGACGCTGAGAGGAAGAGGGAGCGGGCCCCGGATGCCCCTCCCATAAGGAAGAAGGGGGGGAGAAGAGCTCGGGCGTACGCCTGGGCTCCATAACCCTCCGGCTTTGGCGGGGAGGAGACATGAGTGCACTTCCTGCCGGGGCGGGTGGGCCACAGAGGGTGGATGCGGGAGACGTTCACCCCCATTGCACGCGGCTCGTGAGAGTGGGAGACCGTTGCACCGTGGTCCCGCAACGGCCTCCAAAGTAGTACGGGGTCCCTGCTGTTCCCCCTTTGGGGGAGCTGTGGGTACCACGAGGGCTCGGGGAGCGCCCGTTGGTTGAAATGCTTGCGATCCCGGGGCGCCCCTCATGTCCAGTCAGGAGGACCACCATAGGGTTTTAGCCAGTAGGAGTCCGACATAACCTTCCCCTCTTCCCCGAGATCCATGATGGATTTCCCCATGTAAAAAAAAAAAGACCGACGCAACTCACCGTCCGATACGAGCGACTACATGAGACGATCGCAATGATCAGCTGACAGCTCTCCCTCTCTCCCCCTCTTCACTCTCTCTTCTGCTCAGTCGACGCACAGTCGAAATATAGCCGTCAAATGGGTCACCACGTACGAGCGTTCTATACATTACTTTAAGCGTAAAGACTGTTATGGAGGAAATGGATCTTAACTGACAAGAATAAGAATTTCGGTCAAGGTAGATGGCAAAGCATAAGAGAAAAACCTGCATACATTGTTTTTCGCACTGAAGATGACTCGATATTAGAGTCGAAACGTTTGCGATCATTTGCGTTCATGTAAATCACGATTATTGTATTCTGAAATGAAATTTTGCATGTACACTCAGCGCAGCTTATAAATATATTAATTTGCTTTATTTAATCAATCGTTGATTTTGAATCGTAATAAGCCTCGAATTATTTTGTTACAAGATTAAAATAAATTATTATAATTTATATAATCAAGATAGCTCGTTTATGGCCTTCAATTATTCACTGTTTTGATAATACAAGCGTGAAACCATTGGTGTTATTATATTTTATTTAATTATGCTTTTATGGTATGTATTTGTAATTTTGTGTTGAATGGATCGATATTACTAGTAAGTCTCTTGAAGGAGAAGGAATAATTGTTAAATAGATGAGACAAAACTGGGTACAGGAAAATATAATAAAAAACGCTTAATTACTGCTCAATGGGCATTTAGAGATTTTGAAAGAGATTCTAAAAAAAATATTTATTGATCCAGTTTTTGATTGTACCTCAGTTACTTTGGTAACTGTAATTAAAAAATGGATTAAGCCGGGTACTACAATTATTTCCAATTGTTTGAAAACATATGACTGTTTAAAAGAATGAGGGCTACTACATTCATGAAACTGTTAACCCTAAATATTATTTCGTAAATCCGGATAGTGGAGCACACACACAGCATATTGAGCGAGTATGGCCAAAAATTCGAAATAATATACCGTGATTTGGTGTACGCAAAGAACATTATATTTGTTATTTAGCTGAATTTATGTTTAACAGAACTTTTGACTTTCATGAGCGTATTGATGTTATGACTATAAGTTGTACCAATGTTATTTATGTAATAATACATATTAAGGTGATGCTGGACCGATCTCTATACGCGATTATTTTTGGACACTCTGATCTTTTAATTACCTTTACGGATTACAAAATCCTTTGCCACAATTAAAGTAGTGACAAAAACATACATCAGGAACTACAATTTAATACGAAAAACGAGTCGATTGAAGAATTATCGGTTTCTGCTACCGACTCGTAACAACACATGCCTCATATAAAAGTTTTAGACTTTGTACGTATGAAATATGTAGTTTCCAGCATATGAATTAAATGAAAGAATAATATGGTGCTTGCAGAATGATTCTAGAAGCTTTAGTATGAGAGAAATAAGTGTCTGAAAATTGTTTATGTAAATTTGGACGCGGAATTGGTGCAAAGAGCAGTAATTGTGTTCATGGTAATCGAAAATATTAGATTGCGAAATCGAAGACAAGGACAAGATAATGTATTTATGAGTACGCTTGACAAAAAGCGTTAGCCTGTTCGCCTAGCTTTAGCGCTATTCCCCTTACTCTTCGCTCCGCGCGCGACCGTGTGCCGCTCGACTCTCTGTCGAAGAAAAATCTGCAGTACCGATGTCAAGTATGTTCGTTCGTCATCGCCTCCAGCATCGCCTTAAGATTGATGTTATGAGAAATGTTCATTAATCCACTTCCTACTTAAAAAACTAAACGACGTTTATCATTGTACTGATTTATAATTTTTGATTTTCTACGCAAAGAGAGGGCCATTCCATTCCATCTCCTACCTACACGGCGAAACAAAGTTAATAATTGTATTGGGTTTCGTCTTCCCATGTGTAGCAAGGTCCACCCCTTGCTTACGAACCAAAACATGGTCCATAATGGTACTGTTCCACCTGAGTTTTCGACTTTTCACGCGAAGCGAAGTCCACCTTACCTTTCTTCCTGCTTTTAGGTCTGTAATTGTTCATTTCTATAAGTTTTCAACTTTTCACGCGAAGCTACAAGTCATATAACGATCATATAACGAAAATAATAAAATTTCAAAAATGAATTTTGTGTAAGTATATTTTGAAAACTATACGAGACCGAAATTATACCGCCGATTAATTTATAAAGAAAAATGGGTCAGTACCTTCACCTGTATAATATATATTAAGGTCAAGGTCATTGGCGAGGTATCTCTTAATGTAACGTTTTGTGATATTCCTAACTGCCCACTATTCCTGCCGTTATTGAACGATTGTTCAATCAAAAAAATATTTTACAGAGCTCTTATCAGGTTTGCGTTTACAAACGTCTATAATTACCGTTTTAATCACTTGCGTCAATCACCACGTGAGGAATACTCACAATCAGTAGAATAGTTTATTAAGAGATAACGACACTCTAGAATTTTCAAAAAATCGATTTTTTTTCTTTTGCTTAAAATATGCCTTAGGATCTTAGAAATAAGGTACAAATAGTTTTATAGGGAGAAAAAGTTTCTAAGACCCTATAAAAGGGATTTTGTCGGGATACCTACGGTGCGCGCTAAGTGCTTCGAAAAACTTTAAATGCGTTTTTCTCGAAACTGCATTTTTCAAATTGAGCGAAAGCATAACTTTAACAGAGCTTCATGAAATCACTTGAAATTTTAACTGTAACTTCAGGATAACATTCCTCAGAGAAGTACGTACGGATTTTTAATCGTTGCAAACTTTTTATTTTAGAAACAATTTTTTACGCAATTTTTTCCCTAGAAAATAATATAAAACTTTTTTTTAAACTTGCACTATTTTTAGAAAAAACAGAATTTTAAAATTTTCGTACGTAATTCTCTAGCTATCTAATCATATCTAGATTTGAAAATTTTTTGGTTTTTTGTTCCACGTCAAAAATTGTAGGAGGAATCTTTTCACTCGTGCGACGCTTTTCAAAAATGATGTCTGCGGTTATGGAGCTCTAGCGCCGCCATTTTTTAATTAACATTAAAATTAAAAAAAAATTTTTTAATAAACTTAAATATATTACTAGTAAAGCCTTTAATGTGTCTGTTTTTTATATGTTCTTAAAAAAATTATCACAATTCAGCTTTTTTCGTGCTTTAGAGTGTCGTTACCCCTTAATATTTATAAAATTTGATATAAAATTTACATGAATTTTATGTGACTCTGCGTCCAATTTGTATGTAGTCCTTTATTCATCCCTTTAATAATATAAGTTGACTCAAAACTCATCATATGAAGGTGGCTACATATGGAATTCCTTCCAAGCTCATCCTAATGAATACGTTGTGGAATTTAAAGACAAAATCGGGGAAATTGTTAAAATCGTGGAATTGTCATAATCATTAAAAATGTAAATTAAATGATCGGATTTGTGTTTAGGGACATTTTTAACGGGTCTCAAGAGTAGCACAAATGAAGCCGTTCCTTGCTTCAAGGCTAATGACTTTACTTGAAATCTCCGTCACAAGTTTTACTATGCGCTTTACTGTTTGAGTATGGCATGGGAAACGCTCGAAATTCCAACATTTGGGGATTACTCCTTTCCACATTTGACTCAGGGATTCATTGTTGATATAGTTAAATGCCGGTGAAGACACAACACATTTATTCTAATATAATTCAATCAATATAATCAGATGCTTCAAAATTGATTGCTTGAATATTCTACTTCCGTATTTCAGGAGACTCAGCCTTTCATATGCTTCTAGAATCCTGTGCACGGTAAGATTTCTTAAATTGTCTTTTTCATATGTGATTAGCCAGGAGAACATTTTTAGATTGTGGCAAAGAAAGCATTTACACATGCATATGAAGATGTTATATCTAGAAATACTTTCTTTGCCACATTTGAAAATTTTAGCTATGATCACAGATCGGTTTTGACTTTCCATGCGAAACCAGTTTCACTCCACACGCGCTTACGATTCGAAACAAAGTCTATAATTGTTCTGTTCCACATGGATTTTCAACTTTTCACAAATAATGTACTATGTATTGTCGGTAAAGTTCAAATTATAGAGTTAATTTTTATATATTTTTATGATATTTTTAACAAACCGAGTAACATCTAAAACTTTCAGTATGTTATTTAGGGTTATTGTCAAGTTCAAAGTGCTGGCTTCCCTCATCGGAACATTTACTATTTACCAAATTTCAAATGTATAACTTGGTAGATAATAAAGATAAAAGTATATCTAAAAATGTAAAATAAAGCTTAAAATATTTCACTTTAAGAATGACAATTGTGCTTGATCATTTTTTTCAAATAATGGATGAGAAGATGCAAAATTAATAATCAAAAATCCGAGCTTGCGACAATGCATGAATTAGATATTGTGCAGTCCAATGGGACAAAATGCATATGAAAATGTAGTCCCGGTAAAAAACTTTTCATATATAATTATGTATTAAACAAATCCATGTACAAATATTTTTAATTATATGAATACAAAGTTGTTCATAATTATGTATTTATATAATTCATTTCGTGAAGAATTGTTGGTCTCCTATCGGGCGTCTTTCCAGGTGGCGGATTGGGGAATGCTCGTTTTGCTGAAGGATATCGAGGAAATCAAATGATTGACGGACTAAAACCAACAATCAAGCAATGAAGAAAACACAAACGGATTTAACTATATACCCCAGATAGCAAACTAGACACTCTGGAAAATCCACCCTTTATGAAGGCAGGTCCCATTGCTGTGCTAATCATCCTACAAATTATAAAGGATGCAGTCTATAAGGAGCTACAAAAAGCTAAATTTCCTCCCCTTAGAAAGAAACGCTCGGATGCTGAACTACAGACAAACAATTTGGCCACATGACTCCATGAACTCGAAAGCTTCTTATGCGAAGGCGCTAAAAAAATGGTAAACTGTTCTCATGCTGAAACTATCACTCTCTCTTTAAAAATAAGTCAAGACACCTTAGTTAATATGGACAAAGATTTTAAAAACCTTTTATAAAAAGCAATAAAACAAATAACCTTAGTCACCACTATAATGGCTCATGTCTAAATTATCGCCACATTCGTCTCCTTAAAACTTGCATTCTGAAATGCTAACGGATTGTCATAGCACAGTCACGAGCTTAAAATCTTTTTAACCTCTCACAACATGGACATGATGCTAATCTCAGAGATATATTTCACTAATAGGAGCTTATCAAACTATCAACTTTATCTCACACTCTGATGACAATGCACATGGAGGATCTGCAAAATTAATCAAAAGTAAAATCGGACATCATTAGATCAGACCCTATCACAAGGATTACCTGTAAGCTACAATGGTCGTAGCGAAGGATTGGATGAGACTGATCATGATATTAGTTGTATAAAGCCCATCCTAGCACAGTATTCTTCTTCGCGTGTCATATGCTTACCAGCGCGTAGGCTTATCTCTTCTGCATACATCCATAGATATATGAGACCTACAGTTTTAACGTTGATTCCGAACGGCCTATTAGAAGAAAATTTCCTGGGCAGAGTTACTCTAGTATACTATTAAACAGGAGCAGGTCTTTTCTAGAATCTTTGGGACACAGGTTTATTGCAGAAGGAGATTATAATGCCAAATATATATACTGGGATTCTAGATTATCGCTCCCAAGAGGTGATCAATTATTTAAAGCAATTAATGAACTAGGACCGAATGTGGTCTCCTCGAGACACCTCACCTACTGACTGGAATAAAATCCCGGATCTAATTAATTTTTGTGTTACAAAAGGTATTACAAATATAAACACATACATAAGATAGGAACCTTGTTTATAGAACTATTATTAGAACTGTCTTTTGATCACACCCCAGTAATCTTTACATAAATAAGTAGTTGAAAGGAAAAGGAAATGTGTACTCCATAATAAAAAGACAAACTGGCCTTTATTTCGAAAAATAATTAAAACAACCCTAAATACCAAAACAAATTTAAGAACTAAAGATGATATAATGATGGAAGTTAAACGCCAGTACATGAAAAGCTGCATGGCAGGCAACTCCAATAGTTGATACTGGTAAATCAACACATCCTATTTTTCTAAGCATAAAAGAAAAAATAGCTGAGAAAAGGAAACTCCGCAAGAAATGGCAAGAGACTAAATGCCCAAAGCTAAATACTCGCTTAAATTACTTACAAGAGGAGGCCACAAGATGCGTGTCACCGATTTTAATAAAATTTTATAGGTGTGTAGTATTCACTCACTATAGTAAAACAGTTTCTTGCGGACATTCTCGAGAAAATGACGATTAAATATTTCCAGCACTATAATACGTTACAGAGTCTTCATAAAATTTCTCATTCATACATGGCCCAATACGCATTAACTTATTCAGGAAACAACTTTCGCTGAACATTTATTGATTAATCCTTGTAACGCGAGTAGATTCGTGATCGGGATCGGACTCGGGGTCGAATCGGATTGGCTCGCCGGATGTCAGGTAAAAATAATCGTACTCGCAGGTTACGACCAATGTAACGTTTATGCAATTTTCTCTTATGTACATCTGAGTAAAGGTGTCTTGAGATGGATCGGTATTTACATTGACAACCTAACGCATAAGTGACGCAAGCGCACGTGAGTGCAGGCTAGAAGTGAACACGTAGTCTTCGCCGGGATGCCTTAAGGCACAGGTAGTTGCGAGAGCGCAGGCGCAATAGGCCCGTCTTAACGGCCGCGCGGGGATATGTTCCGAAATCAACCTTAGTTAATTTTCATAGTTACAGGATTGGAGGAGATATTGGTTAACTGGTGTAGCAGTTGTTTTAGAATGAACTTAGTACACACTTCGTAATAAACATGGTAGAAGTAAATAAACAACTTGCTGTTATAACCGCAGCTTTTGCTGCACAAGCATATATTTACCAAATATTATTACAAACATTGAAAGTGATAGCGATAGTAAATATAAAGAATTTATGCAAGGATATTTCGTTATAGAAGAAAATATAAGAATACATTGTAAAGTTAATAAAGTAAATCGTATTGAAGGTTACGTAGAAAATATAATACCAAGATTTAACCGAAAACAATTTAAAAAACATTTTCGAATAAGTCCAGCAGTTTTTGAAAATTTAGAAAATAGATTAGGAAATTTATTAGCTAAACAATCTGCAAAAGATCGCTCAACAATATCTGTTCAGAAACAGTTGTTAGCCACTCTTTGGCTGTTAGTTACGCCTGATTCCTAAGCCCGAAGATGTGCATGCGGTGCACGGCGCTGCTCGGAAGTTTGACGGAACTGTCCGAGTTTTACCACGTGCGTGTCTTTGATAATGGAGTGTTTTGTTACCGAGTTAATAAATAGCAAAACCGTCAATTCAGATTTAGGAATAAACACTTCACTAAATGTGGACCGGTATATACACCACAAACATAGATAGACTTAAATGATCAATTAATAGCCATCCATCCCTATTGGCGTCATGAGCAGAGAATCCTCGCCGTACGGGCCTGCCGGATTATCTTAGCTAGCATTATGGTGCTAGCAAAGTGGGAAAGGCTTCTTGTTTTCTTCACTATCCAAAATAGCTCTAATAACAGTTCCCCAGTTCAAATTTTTCCCTATTGCTAGCCTAAGATCACGTCACAGATCTCTCCATACTTCACGCTCTCTCAAAGTGTGGTTTGCAGTATCCACTGCAAGCACCCCATAATACGAGCACATTGGCCAAGGTATCTTTCGTATCCTGCATAGGAAATAATTCCCATTGAGCGCTATACTACTTTATCTAATGTGTCGTCGCAAGCTCGACCTTTTATTTATATCTTTTATTACTTCGCTCTGTTTCTCATCCTCATCATTCGCCATTATGAAAAAATTATCGAGCAAAATTCCGATATAAATTCGAAAAGTAGAGTTTCAAAGCTTTCAAACTGTTTTTGAAATATTGTGCAAGAACATTTAGGTGCTGAGATATTCAATTTAAAGTTTATAACAAAATCAATTCAACAAGATGTAAAAGGGCTAAAAGGACCTGCGGTCCGTTTAGTTCTTTCATAATTTCAATAGCTGCGTTTATTATTCTCTAAACAATAATTATTTGCATTATATTCTCAATTCAATGACATACATTTATCATTTTAAAGACCAGGAAAGTGAAGGCAAATTTCAATTCAAATTCCTCATCTTTCGCAATCAATTTCCGAAATAAAGATAAATTGTTTTTGAAGATACCACTGTCATTAAATTATGGTTTTAATTCTACTGCTTATTGTCAATATGATCCGAAGTTGGACTGATCGGAATTGCGTCTTATTGTGTGTGTGTGTGCGCGTGTGCGTGAGCGCGTGCGCGCGTATGTGCGTGTGCGTGTGTGTGTGCGTGTGTGTGCGCGTGTGTGTGCGTGTGTATGTGTGTGTATATACTATACCTATAAGTTCCAGTTGCGCTCATCAAATTATCGTAAAATTATGAATAAATTCGAATTCAGAATTATAATTGTTACTTAATTTATGTTTTGTATAGATTGAAAGATCTAAAGGTTACGAGAGATAGATAGTACAATTCATAAAAGATACGTCGCATAAAGTTTAAGAATAGAAGTAGAGAATTTCATGCGCTCAGTAATGAATAGAGGCGTGTATATATTAAATTGCATTCCTTCTTGACATGCTCTCCAATTTACATCGGGTGTAATTATATATATTTTGACAAAAATAATGTATTATATTTCAGTTCTTGAATCGATAATTAAACTGTGTTGACTTCATATGTTGAAATACATTAATATTCTTTAATCTTATTTCTTATCTTAAAACTACAATTGAATAGAAAAAAATTATGTTTGTTGAAAATTAATTCAACTTCAATATTCAAATTGTGAAGAAACATCAAATAATGATTCGAAAAGCGTGTCATTATCAAATATTTCTTTCCATATAAAATGGCATTAATATGATAACGGAACTACACATGATTATACATACCAGCAAACACAGATATAACTACTATGTAACACAAGATTAACATGTAATATAACATATGTTATATCTTACTATATATAATATTATGTATGTCTTGTTTCACATGTTAAATATATGTATTATGATAAGTAATTACATTTTTTGTTATTTATTTGTTTTTATAAAATAAAATTAATATAACACGTATAAATATAATACGTTTTATATCCTCTCATAAAAGAGCCGTATAAACGATTTTATAATTTACGGTTTTCGGCGATACTGATTGGTTCTTTCGTTTGGCTTACTTTGTGTTGCTAGAGTAGCTGTCCTTGCGTTGATTGAATTTTGACAGCTGTTACATTGACAGTTGTACAGAAAGTAATGTATCGTGGATTCTTTTTAATAGTAAATTTGTAATTTGTAAATTATGTAATATCAAAAGCTCTGTAGCGCGCGCCTGTTTTGTCTAGTTTTGTAAATTTAACATATGTCTCTAAGTTACTTTGATATTATATCCATTCATCCATTCATCTATTATTAATAAAACAAAGAGATATAGAGCACGAAGTTAATGCTTGATCTGATTTATCATATAAATTATTAACAGTTTTCTGCAATGCTAATTGATGGTCGAGGCTCGAAATCGCGCCGAGTTTCGCTATTGTGACAAATCGCGATATGATAGCACGCGTTTTGATGCGCGGAGTTAGTGTTGTGTGCGAGATTAATTGGATTAAAGTAAAATTTTAATTGCATTTCTGCTTTCAGCAAAAATAATACAAGTGCAGTTGATCGTTGCTATCTTGCGAAACGCATCGTGTGAAAGCTGTAAAGTTTGAATTTCACACATGTAGAAAGAAATACAAAATTAAATTGCTGATGTCAAGAAATGTTTCTCAGATAAATGTTTTATATGTAAGGGAGCGTCAGGATAGGAAAGAAGGGCAGAGATGTCACAGTTTAGCAAATATAGTAGTAAAATGGTACTTTATTACGTATACCGTACAAACGCTGCATGGCGGACCAACTTAAGATACAGAATGATCGCGGGAGAACGCTTCTTCCCCATGAGGTGATGAAGGCAAACGCACGGGCGCGCTGCTATCGCGGGTCACAGCCAATCGTGGCTCAGTTAGCGAACCGTAGCGAATAATATCGTTACCTCGAGTCACGTGGTGACAAGAGCCAATACCATCGCTCAGAAGGAGCGATGTGCACGCGACTAGCGGCCAAACTAAGAAATACAAATAATATAGTGGGTACGCTAGGATATTTCTTACATGTACAAGAAAGTTTTTATTAAAATTCGACGAATATGCGGTGTACAGTTTGAGTTGGAAATTGTAAAAATTAAAAAAAAATTATTTTTTGGGGGCACCAAGAACTGCTGTGACTGACATAGACCTTCTATTCTTCTGTTTTCATTTTTCATAGAAATAACCCCGATAACAAACTGCTCGCACACTGAGCGCAGAATGGCAGCAAATTCGATCAGATGGTGACAACAGATCCATAACCATCTGTGGCCGCATTAAGCTCAGAATTTGTCGACAAAGCTGGTTGACATGTTATGTCAACAGATTGGCGGCAAAAATCGAGCAGGATCTGTGCTGATCTGTGCGTGCGGGCAATCTGACGGCAAACTAACAGCAGAAAACGAGTGTGAGTTGCATATCCTACTAGATTTCCGCGGCCTATCTGCTGACATAGCATGGCCAGCAGGCTTTGTTTTATTTTTGATGGCTGTTTGTCGACAGCATCAGATAATACGGACACTATGTGCAATTTATTGTTACTCTGTCATCAAAAGTTGCCGTGCGCGAAGTTTGCACGCTTGACTATTTGAAAAGTATTTTTAAGTACACGAATACTTAGTGTCATGTTTTATTTTCAAGATAAACTGTAAAAAGGCTAAAAGAAAGGAAGGAGGAGAAAGAAAAAGAGTTTTCAAATACGGAAAGAAGGGACGGAAGGAAAGAAAGAAGGATGGCCAAGAAAGGAGATTAAAATAAAGGATGGTACAGAAAGTGAATAGGAGTATAAGCATAAAATGACAGAATGCTTAATAACCATAGGATTATGCGTGCCTTGATATTTTGAAATCAAAATCTATTTAATTAAATATTATTTTCTGTATTCACTTTCAGTAAGAATCATATGAAATACGTGATCGGTATCATACAATATTGGATGAAAAAAGCAAAAGAGTAAAACAAGTAAAGCAGAAAGAAAGGAAGATAATTTAAAATATGGGAAAAAATATGACGAGAAGAAAGGAAAGAATTTAAAGTAAAGAAAAGAAGATGAAAAGAACGAAGGAATAAAGGAAAAAGGAAGGAAAGAAGGAAGGCAGAAACGAAGTAAGAAAAAAAGATCAACATACAGGATGAAAAAGAAAGAAATTATAAGACAGAATATATACAAAAATAAGGTTTTTCAATGATCGTTAGCAAAGGTATAATATTTTAAAACATTTTGATAAAAATAAAGATTTACTTTAGGTGTTAAGTACAAAAAATAATCCTATATTCATGAATTTTTTTATCCAAATCTATTAGAGGTATCAAATCAAGATTTGTACTAATGTTATATATATAGCTTCGTTAATAAAACGTAATTTTTTAATTAAAAAATATTAAAAAATTAAAGAGATATCGTTTTTTCTCGAAACCGTATTTTTCAAATCGGTCCACAAAATAATTAAAAAACGAATGGATAAATTGGATTCGGATTTTTTTCTATTTATTCAGTATGAAAATACGCAGTTTATGTAGGCATTTTTTTAAGATCTTAGTTTTTTTAATAGCCAAAAACCGTTTTAATTTTAGGCGATAATTTAGACTCTTAAATTTAGATAAGCGCCATTTTGCAATAAACGCGAATTTTAAAAATCGGCTATGACAAAAACTAGATTTGACTATGTATTTTAACCCTTAAACACACGACTGGGTCGGAGAGACGCCATATGATATTTCAAACGCTTGCTGTGTAAAGATGGAATGAGATAGGAGGTTCGGACCAGGGGGTAAAAAAAGATTGAAATCTCCTCTTTCGATTGATATAGTTGATCAACTTTATTGGTCAACTAGAATTCGAACGGCACGGCAGCAAAGTTTTGTTGGGGTCTGTGGGACTACGATTGTGAGTGAGCGAAACTTTTTTGTGAGTAATCTTACATAAAAAGCTGGACAAAATACGTTCAAACAGGTCCATTCGCGAATGTTACTCACATATACTCTGTCTAAAGTTAGAATACTATATAGTACTGTAGAAAGGGGAGCTTCTCCGAAATATATCACAAAACAATTTTCAATTTTAGATACGAGTTAATCAAAAATACCTCATATTCGCCTTGTTACATAAGTATACTTTTTAAGGGGGTGTTCCTATGTGTCGGCCCGTTTTTCAAGGCGATTTTTAAGAATTAATTTTAAGTAAGTGGTTAGACCTACAGATTTAATGTTTTATACTTACATTTATTCATCTTTGAAGAAGCATCTCAATTTTATTCAAAGCTTTTTATTAAAAATTATGGCAAATAAATAATTTTTCTCAAAACGACATTTTTCAAATCGGGCGCCATGATTTCTCAAAAACTACTGGGCCGATCGATTTGAAATTTTACACAAATGTAATGCACATATGTGGCTATCGCGTGAACTAGAATCTTTTTGATATCTTTAAAGTAACTATTTTTTCGGATTGCGAAATGTTAGAATTTTATAGTAAAAATCAGATTATTACACTTTTTAAGTGCCGCCATTTTGTCAATTTTTTTCAAATTAATTTCTTTTAGTTCACGCCATAGCCACATTCATTAGGAATAAAATAAAAAAAATTTATGTATTTCAAATGACCAGGACGGTAGCAATCGTGGCGCCCGATGGAGGAGAACTTTAAAATTGTACTTTCTTCAATAATTTGTATTTGCCATAATTTTTAATAAAAAGTTTTGAAAAAAATTGAGATACTTCTTCAAAGATGAATAAATTTAAATATAAAACATTAAATCTGTAGGTCTAACCATTTACTTAAAATTAATTATTAAAAATCGCCTTGAAAAACGGGCCTTCACATAGGAACACCCCCTTAATAGAAATGACAATCACATAATTTTTTTTTGAAAGTATGAATCTCTAGCTTTAAAACGCCGTATTGTAAAGTCCTTAAAAGTTTTTTGTTGCAAGGATGATTTAAAAAAAAAATGGATTTTTATACACCCAAAAATATCTCATATTCTCCTTGTTACATAATTATACTTTCTAAAAGGAACGTCAATGCCAAATTTTTGTTTCAAAGTATGACTCTTTAGCTTTAAAACGCCGTGTTTCAAAGTTCTTAAAAGTTTTTTGTTGCAAAGTTATGATTTTTTTTAAAGGAAAAGTGGATTTTTGAACAATTTTTCATTTTTGCTTAATGGTTTTTCCGTTATAACTTCACAATAAATTATTTTGCGGCAATGCCGATTGTACAGTCATACATTTCTGAGATTCTGAACTTTTATTTGAAAAAAAAATGTTGAAAAATATTGATTATAGTCAAAGTTATAGCTTCTCAAAGTTGAAAAAGTCTCCCAGACCCGAAAATGTGTTTACGTATTTTACGGAATCGGTGTGTTTAAGGGTGAAGAATATATTACATTTTTATGTTGTTGTGCCCCGTAAGGCACGTTAGTAAAATATATTATATTTCTGGAGTCCGTGTGGCGCCCAAGGAGTTGGAACTCACGGGATGTAGAACAGATGAACACTCTTGATACCCAACGTTAATGTATTTATTGTATTGCCTTCTACAACGGCGGTATAAGTATTGGTGCTGCCTTGCACTTGTATCTCTAGTCGACCCGGTAGTTTGGTCTCGGCGCGTTATCGCCGGATTACGTTACGAGCTCGATATGTGATATCACGCACGGCACGTACCGTTCCGATCGGCTGCTTAATTTACTCTCCCGTCGCTTTCCGCTTTGGCCGTTTCTTTTATTGACAAAAATGTTAGTAAGGCTCGGCCAATCGTATTCTTTTTGCATGCTTGCAGATCCCACGATCGCGGAATCGCGACGCAGCATTTGCTGACGTGTGATAATCTTTCAGACAGGACGTTTGAAAGACTATCCGCGTCTATGTGCCTTTTTTGCGTCGGAAACTGGAATCCGATGCGAGTATGCATAGCACACGAAATCGCGCTTGATTTCGTGTTGCTGTGCGGGTTGTAATACCGATTACAACAATGTTTCGGATGAACCGTATAGATTCTACAATGGGTACCGCAAGTAGCTCTAGCAGCTAACATATCTGATGCCAACGGCGATATCTCTTTAATTTTTTAATGTTTTTAATAAAAAAATTACATTTAATAAACGAAACTATATTGTATGAATATAACAATAAATAAAAGCGGCAGATACGAGTCAAGGCGCGGTAAACAGTGCGCGAGAGGTAATCACCAAATGATTATGTAATCACATAAATTTCGAAAATAAATTTAATGAACAAGACGTTTCGGATCTAATTTTGAGCCATCTTCAGCTTGCAAAAAACTTCAAAAAACGACGTTAGTATTGACATTGATAGCCGCCGGTATTGAGGTAGAGGGCTTCCTCGTAGAGAATTGACAAATAATGCGATTTTTTGTGATTACATAATTAGTACAAATCCCGGACTTCCGCTTCCGGTCGGTTAGGCTTGAGTCGGCAGATTTATGTGAGAAGGTACGAAGTGTGAGTGTGAGAGGTGGAGTGGAGTAGCGAGAGTGAGTGTGATAGAGAGGGATAGAGGGAGCGCTGAGGAGGGTGGAGGAGTGAAGAGAGTGAAGGACTGAAGGGATTAAGGGGGAAGAGAAAGGAGAAAAGTCAGGTGATAGTGAGGTTAGGAGTCGAGTGGGGAAGGAGAGTGCTAGGAGAATCTAGGGGATTTAGCGGGAAAATTGGAGGTATAGAGTACACAGAGAATAGAGCAGTAAGATAGCACAGAAAGGTAAGCACAGAGTGAAACATAGAACAAGAATAGTGAGATGGAGAATATAAGAGGAAAAATAGAAAAAGAGAAATACGATAGCGTTGGGGACATACGTTGGGGAATAGAAAGAGGGAGATGTTGGGAAGAGACTTAATAGGAGAAAAGTAGGAACCGGAGATATTTAAGAAAAGCAACAAATTGGTTAGATCACGGCAGTGGGAAGGATTAGAGAATAAAAGGGAAGTTTTTGAAACTGAGAGAGGAAATAAAGGTAGAGGTAAGAGACGGATTGGAAGGAGTGAAAGAGAAAATAAGGAAGACGGGGGAAGGACAGAAGGAGATGTTGAGAAAGGAGGTGGAAAGGATGAAAGAAGAATTGAGGGCTAGAGAAGAAAGATGGAGTAAGGAGAGAGAGGAATTTGTGGAAAGGTTTGGGAAGATAGAAAGAGAGTTAGAAGGAATTAAGGGAGAGGAGAGGAGAGTTATAGAAGGGAACGAGGAAGAAAGAAGGATAGAGAAGAGAGGTAGGGAGGGGGAAGTGGAAGAATGGAAGGAAAGAATAAGGAAACTAAAAAGGAGATGGGAGATGAAAGAGAGAAAGAGCAGGAGAAGGAACTTTCTGGTAAAGGGATGGAAAGAAGGGAAGGAGAAGGTAAAAGGAGAACTAGAGGAGACGTTTAGGATTAGGAAACAAGATTAAGGTGGAGGGGGTAAGGAGACTGGAGATAGGTAGGAGAGAAAGAGGAAGTATTGTTAGTACTGACAGTAGAGAAGGAGGAGATGAAGAGGAAGATATTGGCGAATAAATGAAAGTTAAAAGGAAGGGGGGAGATTTGATTAGAAGAAGATTTGACGGGAAGAAAGGAGAATGGAGGCTGAGGAGAATAGCAAGTAATGAGGAGATGGGAAGGAGAGTAAGGGTAGGGCAGGGAAGGATATGGGTGGAGGGAGTATGGTGGAGGTAGGACGAAGAAAAGAAGAAATTGAGGGATGCGAAAGGGAGAAGGTGGGAAGGGGATAAGAAGAAGGGCAAGTAAAAGGATGAAGAAGTAGAAGAGGAAATGAGGAGGGAGGAGGGAGAGACACAAAAGCAGGGGGAATGAGAAGGGGGAGGAGGAGAGGGGAGGTAGATAGTCGGATAGGGGGCAGAGAGAGGGGAGAGGGAGAGAGAAGGAAGAGACGAGAGAAGGGGAGGAGAGGAGGAACAGAGAGAAGGCTGTAGAAGGGAAAGAAGGGAGGGGTAAGAATAGCCTTTTGGAATGATGCGGGATTGGGAAATAAGGACAAGGAGTTTAAAGTTTAGTGAAAAGGTTTAAAGGGGAGGAAGGTAATGGTACTGATAGAAACGTGGGTAGAGAAGAAGGGATGGAGGAATATAGAAGGGAAACTTCCAAAAGGGTATAAATGGAAGATACAGTGGGCGAAGTGGAGGAATAGGAAAGGAAGAGCAGTAGGGGATATGATTTTAGGTATTAGGAAGGAGCTAATAAAGAGAAATAAAGGAGAACGAAGGGAAATAGAGGGGATTATAACGGGTGAGATTAAATGGTAAGGGGATATTAAGAATAGTTGGAGTATATGTAAACCAGGATTTGGAAGGAAAAGTATAAAGGCTGAGGGGATGAATGGAGGAGAGAGAGAATGGGATAAGAACGATATATGGAGGGAATTTTAATGCGAGGATAGGGGAAGAGGGAGGAAAGGTAGAAGAGGAGGAATAGGAGGAGGAGGAGGTGGGAAGGAAGTTGAGGGATAAGAAGGTGAATAAGGAAGGAAAAAAATTAGTAGAGTTTATCAGGGAGAAAGGATGGTGGATTCTAAACGGAGTTAGAGGGGATGAGGAGGGTAATTGGACATATAGAGGGGGTAGAAAGGAATCGGTAATAGAACTAATTTTAGTAAATGAAGGAGTGGAGGATGAGGTAAAAAGCTTAGAGGTAGGGGAGCAAATAGACTCGAATCACCATCCAGTGGTAATAGGATTAAAAAAAGGAGAAAAGGAAGGAAAGCAAAGGAAGAAAAAATAAAAGAGGGCACAGAGGGAGATGGGATGAAGAGAATAGAGAACGTTTTAGGATGGAATTGGGAAGGGTAGAGTTAAAAGAGAAAGGAGTACAGGAAGGCATAGAAGGGTTAGCAGCGAGGATAAGAGAAATATTGGAGAGAATAGAGGAAGAGGGAAGGAAGGAAGGAGGAAAGGGGAGAGGATGGTGGGATGAGGAGTTTAGGGATAAAAAGAAAAAGGTTAGGAAGGCATTGAGAGAGTGGAGGAGGGGTTGGGGAGAGGGACAAGAAGGTAGAAAGGAAAGGAGGGAATATAAGGAAATATGCGAGGAGAAGAAGAAAGAGGAGAATCTGAGGTGGGAAAAGAGGCAGAGGAATCAAAATCGATGGGGCCAGTGTGGGAGATTGTAAATACGGAAAGGAAGAAATGGAAGGAGGTAGATAGGGATATAAAAATAGAGGAATGAGAAGATTATTTTAAGAGGCTATTAGGAGGAATTGAGAGAAGGGTAATAGGAGGGGAGAAAAGAGGGGGAGACTGGGCGAAGAGATAGAATTGGATAGAGAGGAAATTGTCAAAGTATTGAGGAAGATAAAAGATGGAAAAGCGTTGGGGATGGACGGGGTGCCGGGTGAAGTGTTGAAGTATGGAGGAGGGGAGATAGAGGAATTGGTTTGGGGGATGTGTAATAAGATTTGGAAGGGAGAAGGATGGCCGAAGGATTGGAAAGAGGGAGTGTTGGTACCAATCCTGAAGAAGGGACAAGGAAAAGTAGTAGACGACTATAGGGGGGTGACGATAATGACAACGTTGTATAAGATTTATACGGCGGCATTGGCAGAAAGATTAAGAGAGGAAGTGGAGGAAAAAGAGATGATTCCACCGAATCAAACGGGATTCAGGAAGGGGATGGGGACAATGGACAATATATATATATATTAAATTATCTGGTGAACAAGCAGATAGAAAAGAAGGAAAGGAAAATGGTGACAGTGTTTGTGGACTTAAGAGCTGCGTTTAATTCGGTGGACAGGGGACTTTTGTTGAAAGCGATGAGGGAGAGAGGGGGAAGAGAAGGGTTGATGGAAAAGGTGGCAGAAGTGCTAAGAGAAACAAGGAGCAGTGTAAGAGTAGATGCAGAAATGGGAAAGGGTTTCTGAACAGCAAGAGGTGTGAGACATGGGTGTCCGCTGAACCTCATTTTGTTTAATTTACTGGTTGCGGATTTAGAGGAAGAGATGGGAAGGGTGAAATGGGGATGGGGTGAAAGTACGGGGGTTAGGATATATACGCTGTCATATGCGGACGACGTGGTATTATTGGCGGAGGGGGTAGGAGAGATTAAAAGTGTATTAGAACGGTTGGAAAGGTATATGGATAGAAAAGAGTTGGAATTAAATGTAGAAAAAACTAAGATGTTAAGGTTTAGAGAGGGAGGGGGGAGGATGAATAAGTTCGAATGGAGATGGAAAGGAAAGAAAATACAGGAAATGAAAGAGTATAAATATTTAGGGTATATGTTTCAAAGAAATGGAGGACAAGAAGCGTAAGGGAGAGAGTGGCAAAGGCAGCAGCAGTAATGGGGCAAGTGTGGAGTATTGTAAAGAGAAGATTTAGGAGGGATTGGAAGAGGAGAGTATGGTTGTTTGATGCATTAGTGTGGACGGTGATGGGATATGGGGCGGAGACGGAGAGGGTGGAGAGATTACACGAAAGGTATATAAGATAAGTTTTGAGGGTAGACGGGAGAACGCCAGGATATATAGTAAGGGAAGAAATTCAGAGGGAGAAATTGAGAGGTAGAACCGGGAAGAGGGCATGGGGGCTTGAAGATAGATTGAAAGAAGGTGGGGGAAGCCGGATAGCAAGGATATGTTTGGAAGAGATGAAGGAGAGGATGAGAAAGGGTAAAGATGATTCGAAGTGGGAGAGGATGAGAAAGGGTAAAGATGATTCGAAGTGGGAGAGGAAGAGAGATAGGTTTTTTAGTTAGAGAGGAGTGGAGATATAGGATTAGGAAAGACAGAGAAAAGAAGAAAGAATGAGTTTTGATGAAATAGAGAGAAGGGATAGCGAAAGGCAGAGAGAGGAGAGGTGGGAAAAGATCAAGAACTCGAGGTTTAATAGATGGTATGGATGGATAAAAGGGAAGGAAATTCCAAAATATTTGAAAAAGGGATGGGAAGAGAACAGATGGAAGAGGTTAGTGAGATATAGGTTGGGAAATGAAATGTTGGAAGGAAAATATTGGGAGAAAGAAGATAAAAAGCTATGCAGGTTATGTGGGAGTAAATTGGAATCCTGGGAACATGTATGGGAGAAATGTAGAACCGAGAAAGAGGGGAGAAAACGTGGCAAGAGGTCTGTGAGAGGATATTGGGGGTGGAAGGAGAGGGGGAGGGATGGGTGAGAGAGGTAGAGGAGGAGAGAAGAAGAGTGAGAGAGAGGAGTGGAGGAGGCTTAGGCAGGAAGGATGAAGGAGAAGGGTAGGGGGATAGGAAAGGAAGGAGCAGAGAGGGAAAGATTGAATGAGAAAATGAGCGAAGAAGAATGGAAGAAATAAAAAAATTGTAAACGGAAGCGGGGGTTCCCTAGGGTAGCGCAAAAAGAGAGAGAGAGAGAGAGAGATATATGATAGATATGTAAATAAATGGAGCGAGAGCGGTGGTAGGATGGGTGGGGCGTGCGAGCGAGGCAGTTTAGGATTAGAGTTAGGTTAAGTTAGATGTAAGATAAATATAAGGCGATGTAATGTTTATGAAGATTATGAAGATATGTAACCTCAAGGGGAACATGAAATATATACATTAGTATAAATCCCGATTTGATACCTCTAATACGTTCGGAGAAAAAAATTCATGAATATAGGGCTATTTTTGGCGCCTCTAGGTGTATGTAAACCCTTAATACAACACTTAAAAATTTCTTAATGAGTTTTCAGTAACATGTAAAGGAAGCATATGGTTATTCACAAAATTAAAAGTAATGAATATAAGGGCTATTCCGCATGAAGCGAATTAGTCATTTTTCAGAAATTTTTTAAATTTTGCAAATTGTTAGTACTCAGGGAGATATAATTCTGTGCCAAAGGATTTTTTTAATTGCAAAAAATATATAAACGATATATAAACAATTAAAAATTTGACTACCACTTTGTTTAAAAATGTATAACTCTGTTGTTGATAACGCTGGATCGATTCTTTTTTTTTAATTTCTGTGGAAAATATTCTAGTTTACGAAAAAAATATAAATATTACAAAAAAGTTTTTTATCAGTGTTTATTTAACAATAAACTTCTCCGTCAATTTCTCCGTTATTTCCGAGAATAGGATGCTTCACAATCACGATTTTAATTGGGAGAATGTCAAGATTTTAGACAATGAGAGGTCCCTCAGCAAAAGATTAATCTCGGAAATGTTATTTATTAAATTACAGAACAATAGTGTAAATTCGCAAACAGATACTGAATTTCTCCATAATGGATATTTAGCGTTACTGAATAAGATTAAAGACCGAGGTTATTGACTCGTGAGCAGATTTGATCGATGTATCAGTAATTTGTTTTTGTTGTTTGACCGGTTAAGTTATAAGAGACACAAGTATATTTGGTTCGTTGGAGGCTTAAGCGTACATGTATTTAAAAGCTCAGTACAGTTCGTTCCTCCGAACTGACAAGTCACAATCACGAAATCATGATTATCTAAGAGTGACATATAAAAAAAGTTGCAAATTTCTGTATAATTCAATGTGACTGGCGAGTTTGACAACGTGTAGACCTCTTTGGGTGAGTAATTCAGCGTGTGTTAAAAATGAAATCGAAATCTGTTATACCTTGAATTTAATTCCAATACAGTGAAGCAAATTAATCCTCTAAAAAAAGGGGAATGGTCACTGGACAGTCAACCAGCGAATTATTGTCCTTGGTTTTGAAACCGGTGAATTGCTCAGCCACAGAGAAGACCACGCGCGAGACTGTTTTTGAATAGTTTGTAATGTTATTTTTCGGTTAGCTGAAGATAACTCGAATCGGAGTCGAAACGTTCATTTTGTATGATTTCTCTGTATGTGAGAAGTAAATAAATAAATTTTAAACGCAACAACAACCGCGGTTTACTCGTATAGCCTTTATGTAATTTTTATTAACAATAAACTTTTTAACAATTTTTTGAACAATCGGGAAAAGGTTCGAAAAATCTGGAAAAATTGTTTTTATACTTAAAGTTTTTCTACAGCTTAGAAAAAAATTTCAAAAGAGTAAAAAAAATTTAAGTGTTTTGCCCCGTTTTCGAGAAAAAAATTTTTTAAATTCACAATACGTGGAAAACTTCTCGACTCTCAGCACGACAAGCGCGCGAGGCGCGGCGTTGCGTTATTAACGAGCATAAAACAGACGACAGCATGTAGGATTTAGCAAAGTTTTTCTTTTGCTATTAATAGTTATTAATAATAACTTGCAAATTTTGCATTATTTAATATTAATTATATATATATGTCTCAATCAATAATTAACGAAATAATCGATATATAAATATCAAGGGTCAAATATAATCACTTATAACGTTAAAAATATTATTTATTTGAAAAAGATTATTGCATAATTTTGGGTGTGACACATTGATCCCAGTATGAAATAACTTTGCATTCCATCGTGTTTTTTTAAACATGTAAGAAAACGAGAGAGAAGCATGAAATTGTCGAGTATCTTCAATCGTCACGGCCTTTTGAAAACGACAGATTAATTTCTCATTTTCCTTCTCATATTTTTCTGTAGAACAATAATCAAAAATTATAGTTTTTAACGAACCAATGACCCATTCATACAATTGTACTGCAGTTAGAATATGGTATCCAGTTGGCACGTGCCACAATTCTTTTCATTGTGCCACCAATATCACCAAGTCCACGCATGGACTTTTATCATGGGAGGTAAAAAGTGTTATTCTGCCTTGATATTGAAATTTTTACAGTGATGTGTAATATTTATAAAATTATTCTCATTTTTGCATTGTACAGAGGTACCGTCAGTAAAGTATAAATTAATTAAAAAACAATAAAGCAGCAGTCAAGAAACTATCAATCCCTTTGTGATTTATTATTGAGAAAATAATAATGCACAGCATATGAGCTATACAATCATATTAGAAGATTTACACCATAATATAATTACAGTTCGCCTTTAAAAAAAACTTGTAACATAATTAAAAGAAAAATATGGCTATGACGGAATAAAAAATGAATTTACTTTATTGACGGTGCTTCTGCACAATACAAAAATAAGACTAATTTTAAAAATATTACACATGAGAAAGGAAATAAGAAATTAGAATGTCGTTTCCAAAAAAGCCGCGACGATTGAAAGTACTCGACAATTTCATGCTTTCTTGCCTAGTTGTTTCAAAAAAGACAATAGAATGCAAAATTGTTCATGGTGGAATCACACGCAAAATTATGCGATAATCTTTTTCAAAGAAATAATATTTTTATCATTATAAATGGTTATACATAATTATATTTGTAATGTTTGACACTTGGTATTTATATATCTATTATTTCGTTAATTTTTGACTAACAAGGAACATTAGGCAACCCGGAAATTCAAAAAAATCTGAAACTTTGTGTACATATAGAGGAGTTCATCCATAACACAAAAATATTTTTTGTTCGTGCCCAATTTCAGTTTAAGGGGTGAAACACCCTTTTGAAAAAATCGGTTTTTTTCTTTCTAAGCGAGTATCGTCGAAATTATANATCGGTTTTTTTCTTTCTAAGCGAGTATCGTCGAAATTATAAGAGATAGAAAAAAATGTTCTAAATGAAAGTTGAATGGCTCGAAGAG
>QKQZ01021037.1:0-18518 GCA_003595255.1 Solenopsis fugax
CGTGGCGCGGGCGTTGCGGATCGCGGCCGACGAAATCGACGCCACCGCGATCAGACGTGGCACGTCGCGCGACCAGCAACGCGTCACACCTCTCGCTCGATGCCCTCCTCATATCCGGAAGACTGCGTCGTTAAAAAATTTTAGTTCGACTGGCCGACTCGATTTGGGAATTTCCGATGAAAAACTTAATCCTTACGATACAATACAATGAAAACGGTATCCTACAAACAGATATTCCGAGTCTGACAGCCAATTTTCCACTTATTTATAATAGTTTGAAAAATCTCTAAAAATACAATACAATGAAAACGGTATCCTACAAACAGGTATTCCGAGTCTGACAGCCAATTTTACACTTATTTATAATAGTTTGAAAAATCTCTAAAAATACAATACAATGAAAACGGTATCCTACA
Organism: Solenopsis fugax; assembly: GCA_003595255.1. NCBI lineage: Eukaryota > Metazoa > Arthropoda > Insecta > Hymenoptera > Formicidae > Solenopsis > Solenopsis fugax. The sequence continues at coordinate 417 of QKQZ01021037.1, forward strand.
AACAGGTATTCCGAGTCTGACAGCCAATTTTACACTTATTTATAATAGTTTGAAAAATCTCTAAAAATTCATCATCATACTTTCAAGTTCTTAAAACAAATGTCTGTATATCATTTTGGAAAGAATAAAATGCAGTATATTTTAAGTGCCTTTGAAATTTCAAGAAATTTTTATGAAGTCAATGGAAAATTGTAATAGTTTAAAAAATCTCTAAAAATTCATCAACATACTTTCAAGTTCTTAAAACAAATGTATATCATTTTAGAAAAAATAAAATGCAGTATAATTTAAGTGTCTGAAATTTTAAGAAATTTTTATGAATAGAAGTCAATAAGAATTTGTAGTAGNGGGAATTTGTAGTAGTTTGAAAAATCTCAAAAAATTCATCAACATACTTTCAAGTTCTTAAAACAAATGTATATCATTTTAGAAAAAATAAAATGCAGTATAATTTAAGTGTCTGAAATTTTAAGAAATTTTTATGAATAGAAGTCAATAAGAATTTGTAGTAGTTTGAAAAATCTCTAAAAATTCATCAACATACTTTCAAATTTTTAAAACAAATGTCTGTATATCATTTTAGAAAAAATAAAAAATAAAGTATAATTTAAATGTGTTTGAAATTTCAAGAAATTTTTATGAATAGAAGTCAATGGGAATTTGTAGTAGTTTAAAAAATCTCTGAAAATTTTTCACACAACATATTTTCAAGTTTTTAGAACAAATGTCTGTATATCATTTTGGGGAAAAAAAGAAACAAAACCGTAGTATAATTTAAGTGTTTTTGAAATTTCAAGAAATTCCCATGAATAAAAGTCAATGGAATATAAAAAACCTATGTTTTTGTAGGATAAGGGATAAAACTGATCGTATTATTTTTCTTGAAAAATGGGTAAAGAAAGAAGCAAGATAATACAATCAGTTTAAAGTTTTGCAGAGTTGATAATTTTTTTAATTTAATCGAGGAAATAAGACGGGCCTTTAATGTTCGTTTGTCGAAAGAAATCGTCCATGAACTTTTCGCCTTCCGTTTAAAAATCTTTTAAAATGCGATACGAAATTATTTTCAACAACGACGTGATGTCGTGTCATAACAAAGTTTGGAAAGAAAGACGGAAGGTCGTTTTGCGCGCGGCATATTCAGATTTTTTACGTGTTCGTAACGTGTGCGGAAGCTCATCGGAAAGTTGATACATGAGTCGAGCGGGGCTCGTCTGACGTTTTACATGACAAATGGGACTTCCGCGAGCACGAATGTGTGAATCGAAATATAAATAATACAATGCGACACGGTCGCATAAGCGTAAGTAGGACTTTGAGCGCAATTACGAGAGGATTACAAGGGATTGTAAGTGCCCATTAGCCGCTTATTCGAACGTAGGAACGATTCGTCGTGAGTCGCGCGCATTGATCCGCCGACCAATGGGGCGCGAGCATTCGTATCGTCCGATGCGTTTCTCGCATCACGCATGTCAAGTTCGAGGAGTGTGCACCTTCGACTTTGTGCCGTTCTTGAACTTCAAATTAACCTGAGGAGAAGGTGACTTTATGATCAGTCATTTACATTTTATATAACTTTGTTAAAAATCAATATTTTGTATTGAACTTAACGATTATATTCTTAAAAGTGTTGTTTAATAGATTATAGATTCAAAGTTATGAAATATTTATTACATTGAATATTATTTATAAAAATGTGGCGATTCGTCATAATTTGGGTCGAAGAGAAACAGGGGTGATATTATGGCCCACTACAAAAATAAATTTAAAAAATTGGTTTTGTTTAAGAAAGACATAGTATTTTAATTCAAATTAGTAAAAATCGAGCTAAAGAGCCATGCTGGGTGTTGTGTGCAAAAGTAAAACCATCGATAGAAGTGAAGCAAACGTTTCAACCTTTAATACATAGTCTTCCTCAGTGTATACAAAACTTAGAATCAAGAATGAATCTGCGGCAAACCGCTTACATCCTTACATAATCGTCAAAAATCAAAACTCGGTTATACAAGATGTAACGGAAACGTCTTAGGGTGCTATTACACATGTCGTACGACACGTGTAATAGCACCCTTAGTCTGGGTGGTGGTCCCAAGGAATAGTATATTGTTATATCATGGCACAGAGTTGTGCGTCTGCTCTCTGTGTCGAAGATCCGGGTTCAAATTCCACTGATCAGAAATATCTGATTTTATTTCATCGCTACCTCTCGGAAGGTAACGGCAAACCACCGAGAATATTTTGCCAAGTATTTGTCACGTGAATTATGAGTTAATAGAGCTGTGTTCAGGCACATTTGTTCAGGTGCACTCAAATCCTTTTACCTTTGTTTAATATTTGGTAAACAATAAAGATAAAAATATTCTAATGTTTCTGAACGCAACCCTGAATGACAATCGATTTATCGAACTATTTCGATATGAAAAAATCTCAATATTAGCCATATTATCAGCTTCAAATAACTGCAACAATGCTGTTGTTTAACTTTGCATAATTCGAAATGTGTACAACCGAATAAAAAATTAGAAAACAAAGAAACACAGCGAGTGTACATACAATCGTGTGATAATACGCTCAAGTTAAAAAGAATAAGGAAGTATGTATAATTAAACGTTAAAATGGACTTTGAAAATGTTTTGAAATGCTCAAAAGTGAAATGTCTTCTTATAACAATTGTCGGCTACTGTGTATTGGCATATTAGCGCTACTATATACATACTAAGGCAGACTACTAGGCAAATGATTCCATAAGTAATTATTAGAATTTGTCATCTAATAGCGAAGATAATTAATATGAGAGGCCATAATCTCGACCATACCACCTTTTCCTCTATACATATCTGAGATGGAGTGGCGCTGTTTCACGCTTCGCGTGGCTGGAAGTGCATTAGTTATTAATATTATTCGCGATTCCCATAATTATCTCGTGATCTTTCTTATCGTGCGCGATACAGATTATGTGAGTCGCAGATAAGCGTAACAACTTAAACATGATTCACGTGCCGACGTTTATTTTACAAACAATGTAGCCATTAAGAAAGAATTTCTCGTGCACGTTTACGAAAGATATTACACATTTTTCCGTGAACAGTGAAAGAAAGTGCTTATGCGAGTAAACAGAAACTCACAATCAGTCGTCTTCGTTTAAACGATTATATTGTTTAACCACTTTGAACGATTTGTATATATTCATGGATGGTTTCTTTTCGCTTGAAACTAAAATCGCGAAAGTTAAGAATTATGGTAAAAATAGTATTAGAGAACACGCGAAATTTAATTATTTGAAACGGCATTTTTATGTGCAACTTTAAGTAAAATTGTCGCCTGAAAATTGTAGTTAAATTGCTGATGGTACTTCCGATTAGCATCGTTAAAATTCAGGTTTGGGTAGTAATTAATTAAAAAGTTAAAAGTTAAATAATAAAGTTAAAAAGTTATTAACTTTTCACTTAATTTTTACGCTTCAATTTTTAACTTTAACTAATTATTTTTGAAACACATGAATTGTAATTTATTAACTTTCTTCCTAAGTTTAAGAAAGATTTATCTATATGAAAAAAAAAATTTATAAAAGAAAAAATGCTTACATAAAACACAATATTTCTTTGTTATTTCATATAAACTTAGAAATGTTAATGATTTAAATACTTATAAATACTTCGTATTAACTTACTAATAAAATATTAAATTTGTTTGATGATGATCCTATTATAATTGTTTTGAATGATCTAACTTAAAAATTCGCTAAAAAATTTTAATTTAATATGAATAATGCTTTTCAAAATTGATTTTAATTTAACTTAATTTAATCTTTTCATGACTTTTAACGTAACTAAATTAATTTTATAAGTCAACTTGATTTAGTTAAAAAAATATATTGACTTATTCAACCCTGTTAAAATTATATGCTAGGGTAACAATAAATAGCGATTGTGAAATCAACAACGTACATATGTGATGTAACGCACTTTGGTAACTTTATTATGTAACTTATGTATTATAAATTTATTCCAAAAATAAATGGTTTAATTGACTTAATAAAGATCCATGTGTTCTAATTTCTCCCTCCAACATTCATCATGTGCGCGCAAGACCATGAAGACAAATAAAGAATTGGTGTGTATCACAAGACACGCCAAGCAGGACGAAAGTTGCGCAAGCAGGACGCGGGAACGGCAAGAATAGGACTCGCAGCTGCGAATAAATTTCGAGGAAGGGGAAGCCCTAGGTGGGAGCGAGATGGGGAAGTTTTATACTTGGTGGTGGGAGGGCGAAAGGACTGGAAAGGGTCGAAAGAGAAGAGAGAACGAAGCTCGAAGGGCTAAGAGAGACGGAGCTAGTTAACGAGAGAAGGGAGGGAAGGGCGTCTCCGAACAGGGGGAAGGAGGAAGTGCAGTGAGAGGGAGCGTGACCCCCCGGTGTGTATCGATAGCGGAACAAGCGAGCGACGAGTTGGGAGCGGGTGTGGGACGAGGAAGGAAAGATAAAGATAGAAAGAGAGAGATAGTTGGAAGAAGTGAGGCAGAGATGAATCCGGCCCGGGGAGGCGAGTTTTCGCGCTCGACGCTCCTCATCCTGACGTTCCTCTATTCAGTTCTCGTAATCGCGTCGATCGACCAGGAGGCGTTCAGTGGTCTCTCCCGTCTGTCGGCTTGTAATCAACTGACGTTCTCCGTATCTCTTTCCTTGTTCTCCACGTGTTTTACCTGAGCCGAACACCATCATCATGTCGAGCGAGTTCCTTGGGAAACGTTACAAGCTCTTCAGCAGCAAAAACTTCGACGAGTTCATGATTGCGCTTGGTACGTAAACGAACATTGCTCTTGGCACCGGCACCACTTCGGCCGTTCAAAGTGCATCGGAAATGTTAATTTAGAATGCGCGTGTGGAAAATACGATACGTGAGACTGTCGAGTAGTTACTCTCTCGGACTAAAATTCCTGCGATCGATAATAGACGCTGTTTTAGGCTCTAAACCGCGACGTCGATTCTCGCTCAACAATTTTTACCTGACCACGTGTCTGAATCTACTCGACAGGCCATCGTTTAAGAATTTTATTCCCGCTAAAACTCTTCTTCGTTACGTCATGCAATTAATCTCTTTCACGGATCTCTTTTGTGCCGCCACTGCCCGATATCGAATGTTATGCAATAATTTAACAGGTTTCTTCCTTTGTCATTTTCTACCGCAGTTTCCTGAAGACCTTGGATTATATCACTCTGGGATTCGTTAGATTAACCACAAATGCCTCATTACGTTAAATGCGATAAAATTGCACGGTTCTATTCATGATAAATTTAGAAGGAAAAACAATCGTACAATTCTCCTATTTAATAAGAAACGAGATAAAGCTCGCTTTAGATGATGCATCATTCAGATTGCCGTGGTATATTTTTATGCGTATGCACTTTAATACATGCATATAATGTGTATAAATATATTTTTGTTTTTTTATACAATCAAATGTATTCCCTATAAAAATATAGAAAACAAATCATTCAGTTTTTTCGCTGCAAGAATTCCTATCAAAGCGTAAAATAATAATGTTAAATTTTGATAATATTTAGGTACGTCTTTCTTCGTTAAAGTAACGACTTCCCTATTATCATAAGTGATGCAACACCGGTGCTGTATTTATTTACACGTGTATACGTTTTACATGTGTGCGTTCTAATTCAAATGTATTACACGGCACTTAAAATTATGAATTCCATGTGTCTAGGTGTGAATTCTGAGTTACACATTGTTGAAAATCACTTGGAATAATCTCATTTAGCATATGGCAGTGTGAATATTTAATGTGAATCTCTTCAAGTCTACCATTATAGAGAAGATTATTGAGAAATCGTTAGGGACATTATATAATAAAAAATAAATGTGTTCCAGTAATTGGATATGTCCTATATCCGGACACTTGCAGAAAAACTTATTACTTGTTATTAATCTCAAATGCTTTTTTTCATTGCATTAACATTTAATTGTAATCTTTAAATGTAAGATTACAATTAAGATTCAAGATTAATAAGTTTTTGTATGTCTAGACATAAGTACATGAGAGAAAAAAATGCTTGAATCAACAACAGTTTAATTGAAAATATCTTGTCAATTCAATAACAATATTAACGAAACAAAAAGATTAAAAAGTAAAGATAATAACAAATATAGTTGAATGAATAAGATTTAGTTGAATTAACTATATTAGTATATTAAAAGACAGGCCGTGATTCGATGTTTAATTGAATCGAATTACGTTTTATTCATATTACAGCATTGTTTTCAGTGTTATTTCCGGGACGTTTACCTCGGACGAACAATAACAAGGCTGTAAAATGCAAAAGGACTCGGGCAACGTATCGGCGCCGTGAGATGTAAATTGCTCTCTTACAAAACAGCGGACGATCACTCGTATTACGGCGAGCTCTATTATTATCGTGATGAGATCTGTCGTTAACTTCGTTTGTACTTTCAGTGTTCCGTGACCGCTCGCGTGGCCGAAACCGGCGTCATCGGCAATTTCGCGTGCGTGCACGGAACGTGAACAAATACGCGCACGTGACTAATATACGGAAGGTGCGTGTGAAGAGTTGCGGAGTAAACATCAGAGGGGCTCTCGACGCCTCACTCATTCATGTAACTTCGGGGAAACCGTGCTTTGCAGAATAAAAATAGATACGGAGAGAATACCGATATTTCCACTGAGAAAAAAAATTTGTCGAAAAACTAAAACATTTAGTCCGATATGTTCAACTAAATATTAAGTTGATTTAATTAATTAAATCTTGATTAAAACATTTGAATGGTTGACATGAATGAATTGTACCCTTTTTGTTCAACTAAATAATTGTTGAATCAATCCAATGTTTAGGTGAACGTATCGGACTAGGTATTTTAGTTTTTCAGCAATTTTTTTTCGGTAGAGGTGGTCGCGATAGAATCCCATAATTTCGCTGTATTTTCACGCTAGTTCGCGCAAACAGTCGCCTAAAAGTGCAAATTCGAGGTAGGTAAGCATCCGCTACCGCATACTGTCGGCTTAATCGGTTAATTAACCGCTAAACTCGATTGTGCATCAGCGAGATATCAATGAAGCCCGGGGCATTAATCAATTTTAATACGTTAAGTTACGCCCCCTCGTCTCTTCTCGTGCAACGACCTGACCTCGATCTTAATTCTGACTGTGCCGCGGACCGCCTGATTGCGGTCTAATTTAACACTTGAATTAATTCATCAACGGAATTAATAAATTCCATAATTGTCAGTCGAATCATGCGAGCGCGCGTCCGGCGTGCGTGCCGGTGCAAAATTCGTGAGATTCGGCTTATCAATCGTGCGTGATTTTTTTTGTAAGTAACAAAAACCGCGTTAAATTTCGTTCCTGGCAAAGACACCTTTGAACATAAGCACTTGTATCTTTTTTATTGTATTATTATCGAGGAAAAAAACACTGGTTTTATCGAGGCTGATAATTTTATGCGCTTATCTGATGTTTATTGACTTCAGATAGATTAAAGATAATGTCATATGTAATTTCTACTGTACATTTCTTTTTTGTACAAACAAAATAATCCGTTGACGGATGGGTTCCGTGCAGCAAAGACTAGCAAAAATATTGCAAAATATTGCTACAATGTTTCAGCAAAATTGCAGCAACGATAAAATGTCTGCTTCAAAAATATTGATACGTATAATGTTGCAGCAACGTTAATACAATATTATCAGGGTTGGGTAGTAACTAGTTATAAAGTTAAAAGTTAAATAATACAGTTCAAAAATTAATAACTTTTAAATTAACTTAGTTAAGTTTAAATAATTTTATTGTTAAATTTAACTAGTTATTTTTTAAATGACTTATTAACTTCTTTCCTATGTTAAAAAATTATCTGTGTACGAAGGAAAACAATTATAAAAGAAAAAAATACGTTTCGACATAAAAAATATTTCTGTTATTTCATAAACTTAATTTACAAATAAAATATTAAATTTATTTGAGGATCCATATTATAATTGTTTGAATAATCTAACTTTATAAAACTACGACTTTCTAATTTAGTATAAATAATATTTCTCAAAATTAATTTTTTCTTTAACTTAATCTAATTTTAACGTAATTTTTAACTGAATTAGTTTTTTATCCATATAACTTTTAACTAAATTAATTTGATATGCTAATAATTTTAATTTTATTTAATTAAAAAAGTTTAACTTGCCTAACCCTAAATATTATATAAGTATTGCTGCAACATTACGGATCAATATTTCTGAAGCGGACATTTTACCATTGCTGCAATGTTTGCAACATTGCAGCAATATTTCGCGATGTTTTTTTCTATGCTGTGTTGCATGGGGTTCCACTCTCCTCGCCCGAGACGTCGTTACCTCATAATTCTCGGGGGGGAGACTGCCGGAAATTAAATAAGAGAGCAAGTCTAGACGCGCGTCGTCTTCCGACGCATTACCGTTGCGATTATCGCACGGAAAAAGTTGGCGGCGTCTGCCAACTTTTCCGAGAACGGTCGCCGCCTTGATGGCGGTAAGATCGATAAGCGACACTTGCGTGACTCAAACGCAAACTTGTAATTTCGTTATCACCTGGCGGCAAGATAAGAGTATCTTCGGTTTTTTTTCCTTTTGAGGTCACGCGAAAGACGCGGTCGAGACAAGTTTGTCGTCAAGTGCAATCGCAAATCATCATGAGACTATTTTAAATCGAATGACAATTATTTCCTCGATCTGACAGGTAATTGTCCTCATCATAGCTTCACGATAATCGTGACTAATCGTGAATTTGTTAACCAAATGAGCATTCATGTAATCGCTTCAGGTTGACAAATCAGACAGTCGTGGATAAACGTGTATTTCCCGTTAGCGATTGATGAGCATGATTGCTTTCGAAAGTCTCAGCTGAATTGCATGTAAAATGAGAGTTGTTGCCTGTCCCATTCCAACAAAATTGCCAGGGATTTGGAAAGTTTTTCTTCAAATTTAAGTTTTACTTTAATTATTATCACGAAAATTTTTTGGAAGGAAATAATACTATACAACTATTTACAGGGAGAATATAATGTATATTTTTTGGAAGGATAAAAATTAATAGATTTTTATATTTTTCCTCCTCTAAAGATTTTCCTAAACCTTTTATCCATCCAAAAATAATAATAACAAACTTATATCTGGAGAAAATCTTCCAACCTGGCAACTCTGTATTCCAATGAATTTCATGAAAAACATGTTGCTGCAAAAAGATTTCTGTTTTGAGGGACTCCATTGAAAGAATCATCTCTTGTGAAAGCGGCAACACGCCATGTTTATTCATACCCCAACGTGATGTCATTCCGGGATGATAATTCGCGAAATCTATAAATAGCGCGAATGGGTGGGTCAAACTTCAAAGTTTACTTGTCTTGTCGCGGTTTCCAACGCGGAACCGGGTTCCGCGCCACGATAAACTCATCCTACCTACGATATAAAGTCTAATCAATCGGCAGAAGCGAGCATAAGGCATGCAAACCGACCGGGCCGGTTAGTCAGTCTTGTTCACGCAGTCGTCGGTGATAGATCGAATCATGTCGTCGGAATTGTTAACCGGTATCCTGGGCAAGCGTTACAAGCTCCAATCGAGCGAAAAATTCGACGAATATATGAAAACCTTAGGTGAGACGGGGTGCACGTAAATCTTTTTTTTTTTAATAGAAAAAAAATTAATTCCTGGTCGATAGAGAGATCTGACGAACTTCACGCGGAAAGAACGGTTTTGCTGAAGTATCTGAAAATAATTTTATTGGATCATCAAAATAATTTGTTGTTTACTTATTACGCTTGACCTCGTCCATTATTTAGCGATTCAACAACAATTATTTTTAGATCTAGTTAAGTGTATAGATACTTCAGTAAAGTCTTTTCCGTGCATATACATATTTACTTTTATTTCGCATATGAATTTTTTAATCCAGAAAATGATTTTTTTCCGAAAAAATGTCAAAGACTCTCATAATTTTTTGTTTACTTATTATCATTGTTTTAATGATTCAACAATTATTTTCAGATCTAGTGTAAATGTGCATATACTTCAGTAAAACCTTTTTTTCCGTGCATATACATTGAGAATAAAATTTGACTAAATCTTTCAACACAATTAAATTTTTCATTCAACTTAAATACATAAAATATTTGAACTGAAAAATTCAATTAAATTGAAAAATTTAGTCAAATTAACAACTTTTTTGTCAGTGTATTTATTTTTATTTTATATGTGAATTTTTTAAACCAGTAATTGATTTTTTCCGGAAGAATGTCGAGGGCTCGGTCGATATGAAGCAATGTGTTCCCGGGAGATAAGCTTTAGAAGCGCCGACAGATAAAATATTCATTTCCCATTTAACTTCAAGTGGACTAGATTTACTAGGTACATAATTTAAAAGGGTATCCCAATCGACTCTTGCGCATCATAGTGTGTGCTAATTACTGTGATTTTATTTCCACTTTTCTTGGGATACTCATGTTTAATCTGTTATCAAATTTAAGTGCTTGCGAGCTTGCGAGCATGTAGAAAGAGTTCTGATACATTTCTCTTTTAAGCTCGCAATTAGATCGCGAAGCGTGAACGTTTCCGCGAGAGGAGCAGCAGCAGTTAATAAACGCGAGAAGATGAGTCATCTGCTTGTATAAATACATCCGATCTATTAGAATTTAATATAAGACCGATAAGAAACGTAGACGATTTTAAAGCAGCTTTCGCCTTCTTTCAGGCGTCGGCATGGTGACGCGTAAAATGGGCAGCAGCGTCAGCCCCGTTGTCGAGCTGACAGAGAAGGAGGGGCTGTACACCCTAAAAACGACCAGCCCCTTCAAAAACACCGAAATAAAGTTCAAGCTCGGCGAGGAGTTCGACGAGGAGACCGCGGACGGCAGGAAGGTGAAGAGCGTCTGTACTCTGGAGGGTAACAAACTTATACAGGAGCAAAAGGGCGAAAAGAACACTACGATCGAGAGGGAATTCACGCCCACGGAGATGACGGCGGTAAGCACCTTTTTTCCAAAGGTTCCTAGGATTATCTTGGTCGACTATTATCTGTCGTCCGCGCGCGATAAAGACGATTAAGGCAAAATGTTTGCTCTTTAAATCGAAATGAGTGGGTTATTCACTGAAAGACAGTGTACAGCTTAATTTCAGTGCTATACTTATAAACTACACGGAAAGGACAGTATTTCAGGATCTGTAGTTCAGTTTTGCTGAAATACAGATCTAAAAATAATTATGTTGAACTGTTAAAAAATTTATATTTGACGTTTAAGCTGGTTACTGAAATGTCAAAATTTTTTATAGAAGTATCATCATGCTTTTGAATGTCTTATATAATTATTTTGATAATCCAACATAAAATTATTTTCTGTATCTAGCTAAATTTTTAGATACTACAATAAAATTGTTCTTTCCGTGTATAATCAGTGATATAGGCACTGTTTTTCAGTGGTAATACAGATTCCGATCATTGAGTGTACCCCCCTCTCCCCTCTTTTAATGAAATTACTGAAAGACGATGAATAATCACTGATGATCACCAGGGGCGAATTAACAAATTTGCCGCCCCTAGGCCATTTATACACTGCCGCCCCCCCTTTCCACATTTCTTGGATGATTTGTGCAGATAAAAAGAATTAAGTGTATAGCTCTGATTAATCTCTAGTACATATTTGTAAATTATCCTCGCTATTTCTTCTCGGAAAACTTTTCAATTTTTTTTACTTTGCAGTTTTTGTATAAAGTATAAAATGTGATATACATGTGAAATTTTTCTTAGAAAACATTTTACTTTAATACACATGATTTCAAATTTATACAATAAATTTTCGGATCTAAAGATTTTATTTAATAATTTTTCTTTTTTTAAATAAGTAACTTTCATCGCTCATTTTGCCGCCCTCCAAAATTTGCCATCCTAGGCTTGGGCCTAGGTAGGCCTTGTGACTCTGCCTGATAGTAGTGAAAATATCGCGTAAAAAAAAATTTAAACATTCGAGGATGCCGCCCCTAGGTCATGGCCTTGCTGGCCTAGGCGGTAATACGCCACTGATGATCACAGTTATAAGCATAGCACTGCAAATAAGTAAGATTTCACTGACTCAGATTTAGAGAATATATGATATATATAAATATAACTTATATTTATTCAGGGTTGGATAAGTTGGATAAGTTGGATAAGTTGGATAATATTTTTTTAAAATTAAAGTTAATGACTTATAGAATTACTTCAGTTACATTAAGTTATATGAAACAAAAAACTAATTCATTTAAGAGTTACATTAAAATTAAGTTAAATTAAATTGATTTTGAAAAGCATTATTTATATTAAATTAGAAAGTCATAATTTTTTAAAGTTATATTATTCAAAATAATTATAATATACATACTCAAATTTTTTAAAAAATATTTTACTCATAAAGTTTATAAAATAACAGAAATATTACTTTTTTTGTGGGAATGTATTTTTTCTTTTATAGATATTTTCTTTTTTATATAGATAAATTTTTAGAAAAAAAATAAGAATACAAAAAATTGGAAAAAAGTTAAATTACAAATTATTAACGTTTTAACTAGTTACTAACAAACCCTGTACATATGTTTTTTAAAGTCAACTAATATAAACAAATAGCAAATTTTGTAACAAAATTTTATTAATGAGCAACTTAATTGATTCCTTAATATTTATTTGATCTTGATTTTGCATCAATACTTTATCTGCAAATCAATTATATTTATCGATCGAGTTTATGGCTGTTTATTATTATTAACGCTATTAAAAGTTAGCAACAAGGTAACGCTGACCTTCAGCCTCAGGTAAATATTGAGCAAAAAATATCTCGTAATGTTATATATCTTTCTTATGTAATAAATTCGTGAGGATCCGGTTATTGGTAAATTTTTTTGTATCTGTGTTTTTCGAGAAAGAAACTAGAAACATCATTAACATGATGTGGCATTTATATAACAGTAGACTTTAAACATACACTTTAATGTTCGTTGTATGTAGAAAATTAACAATAACGAAAATTGTGTCTTAAAAGAATTGTTTTCTTCCATGATTATATTTCTCTAAACTGAGCAGTTTCCATTATTATTTTCACGTGATGTGATCGCTTTAATAAATGCTTCAGCCGACTTGTGACCGGCTCGGACAATACGTAACAGAACATGAGTTATAGGAATGACGTGGTTAATCGTACTACATTTATCACTCGTGCGTGCATCCTTCCTCTCTAAACACTTGAACTTTGATTCGGCTGATGCGGGCGCAGGAGTTGCCCGATTAAAGTACAAAAGCTACGTGGAGGAACGCTGCACGCCGAGGGAGATCGTTGCACGAGCGGCTAATGTTATAATGATTCGTCAAATGTCCGGCCAATTATCGCGTGCGCTCCTCCTGTTCGTGACACGTACAATTCTACAGCACCGAGCTCCGAAACGGTGCCAATAAAGATCCATTGATCCGTCTGGCGATACGTGTTAATACCGTGAGACACCGGCGCAGGAATAATTCCCGCACTCTTTCTCTCTACCTACTTACAGAAACTGTCATTAATAATTCCGAGAGTTACGGCGGAGGTCTCTATCAAATATTAAACTGGCATTACCTATACCTATGCTATTTCTGTGTTGCAGATCATGAAGGTCGATGACATAGTCTGCACAAGGGTATACAAGATTCAGGAATAGAAGTCCAGTTACCAAAGCCTTAAGGAGTGCACAACCTCACACAGGTGCTTCTAAGTGTTCTCGGAATAATATAAATTACATAATATAAATTATCATTTGAAATCCTACTTGAGCGTAAATAAAATATATTAATGCTGAATCAGATTGTATGTTTAAGCTAAATATTGTAAAACTCATGTCGAAGCATAACTAAAAGATTGCAGAACATACGTTTTCTATGGAATTAAAACTCGCATATTTGATACATGTACACATTCATAAAGTGGATGTATCGAATGGCAACCGAAGCAAATTAGCCATCTGTTGTTTGCACATTTTCTATTTATGTATATCACGTATTACGTAATGTTGTACGTAATACCGTCAGCGAATTATGTTCCACGTACGGCAGTTGCTGTATAATCTTCTACGAATGTTTGCTTTTTTCTACGAATAATAATGACTATTGGAAATATATCTGTGTTTTTGTTAAGTTTCCTAATTTTTTTTAAACATAAATAACGTATGTGTTACAAAATAAAATTTTTTTTATTAGTTAACAAGTCTAAGATATCTTAAAAGAAATGAAAGAAAATGTCAGCGAGATATGTACAAAATATATTTAGATATTTATTAAAGTAATTTTTATATACATAAATAGGCCATCTAGGTATATTTTGTGTCTAACTTTATACGTCCATATCGTCACTGTTTAATCAACATTTAATCTTGCATATCAATTAATGGAGAAATCTGTAAAATATACAAAATTGTGTGATGACCAGATATTGTGTTAAAGTATAAACGATTATACAAAATATATGCAAAAATTAGCGATATAATTGTTCGCACAATCCATCTTGAAAAATCTTACATAATATTCCATGTAACAGGTATGTCCGCTTTCGGTTTTAATCATGTACTGAAAACCCAACAGGCCGGCGTTATTAGTTCTTAAAGAAACCTTGTTAGCGCATGATAACGCTTTCATCGCCGGTTTAATATGCGTCAATTTAAAATTGCTTATCGCTGTCGATGTACATTGAAAAGTATCTATTAAATCGCTATCATGCGGCAAGTCGATGTGACAAGTGCCGCCTAGACCCTCCGTGCTAATTCTGAAGAAGGGCTCTTCCGGCGATAAACGCAACTGGAACGTAAGCATTGTATTTAAAAAAAACGTATGACTTGAACGCAAATTTCTAGCTATCTTAAAGCTCGAGTTGAAATTGAAACTATAATACTTGTACCTCGACTAGTTCGCTAGTTGGATCTAATTCAGCCATAACATCCTTCAATAATTCTGTTTGCAATACTACTTTATTAACGACATTTTCCGGCTCAAGATGAAAATCTAACAATGCGTCTACTTCTAAAGTTTTTAAAGAGCAGTCCGTTATGATCCCGTCTTCTTCGATAATAATGCTTACGGGATAACCTGTGCCCTATAATAGATAAGATGATATTAAAATTGCCTCAATATTAAACTGATCTTGAAATATTTTTTTAGTATTATTAATTTAGTAAATTTAGTATTTTTAATTTCGTAAAATAAAATCTAAATAAATTTAAAGTTCAAATAAAATCTAAATGTTTAAAATTATTCTAGTTTGGACTCCAAACACATATAACATAGTTGAGAGTATTCTGATTTTACTGAGGTGTGAAGTTTACCCTGTAAAATATTTGCACCGCAACGGAATCTTCTTGCACGGTGGGCCAGAACATACAGAGGCACTCCACCAATATGTTTAAGCTTAATGAAAATGTCACATCCTCTTTCAATTTGAACTCTTCGAATACTGTAGATGGAATATACGCACTGGCCTGCATACATTTCGCATCTTCGACTGTGATTTTCAATCCATTTTCACTACCAAGGCAAGTAGCTGTCTAAAATAATACCATGTTTCTTATTATAGAAAAAAAACAAATACATTCTAAGTACTTCAAGTACCTCTTTAAAATTGATAGCTTTTAATAACTGTATTACAATCTTTAGATTTGTCAATCCTATTTTTGCGACCAACATGTAGTCTTCCATGTTAGAGGCCATCTTGTTTATTTGAAACCTGATATAGCAATAAACTATTAAACTGCTTTTGCGTTAGTTGTTGGTGCAACAACTTCTCGTTATCAACGCTGGCCAGCCAAGCTGCCAAAACGTGCTTACAAGTGAAAACAGATCGATCTGTTAAAACCTGATGTCTGTAACGTTGAAAGAGCCATGTATAAGATTTTTTTTGTAATATCTTGTATAAAAGTATTTTCTTTTACATATCTATTATTATTTTTATTATTTTTTTCTAGTTCTGAGAATTAGAAAAAGAATAAAAAGTAAATTAAACCATAATTAAAGTTAATCCATATTAGTAGAAACACATTCCGATATGTAAAATTGTAGAAAATGTAATTGTGCTATCTTTAAATAATTTGTTCACACAGACTGTTGTACCTGAAAGCGCCGCATGTACAATAATTTACTTCTGGAAAAAGTGTGTACAATGCTCCAGAGTGCCCTTTAACTTGCATCAACCAACTAGCCTCGTTAGCACTCTTGCATGGCTCTGTTATAATTGCATTAGACGTAGAAATTTGTGTCACTCGTCGCTGCTCGTATAAATCTAAAGCTCTTTCAAATGTCCCATTAAATAGCTTGTATAATTTCAATAGATTTTGATCAGAAACTGAAAAAATTTATCATTTTATCTCCACATAGCTTACACAAATATATTTATACTTAGCAGATACTAATATATTGGTTAGAGATTTATTAAGCCTTCTTTAAAGAATAGATAATATAGCTGCAGTTTCCAACATTCTCAGTAACTTTTGGTAAGTTTTCAGAGGCAAAGAAGAAAATTCAAGATTAATAACTTTATTTTTAATTATAACGATTATAATTTTTGTCTCCCCTGGAAAAATAAAATGACAAGTAAAGAAAATTCTTCACTTATTCATTAAATTTTTCTATTTAATCTCTTTCTATACTTCTCATTTATATATTCGCGGCATTGTTCGAGAAAAGTAGCAGGCATGTGTTCTTTCATTCATGGAGTAAAGGAAGTGAAAGAAAGCGCAGCTGTACCAAGTCGTTAACTGGTATAACAGGCCGCGTTACATTTTTTCTCTCTCTCAAAGTCGTCGGCTGCTTCCTTCAGCACGTTCTCTACGAAATCCATATACTTTTGATCGTACACAGTCGGTGTTTGAAAGCTGGTATCCACTACCTGTTGATCCAAATTCATTGGAATGAACGGACGTTGTGAGTCCGTACTTCAATCTCCGCCGAAGAGAGATACTTATTTGTTATCACCTCACGTTTTACCACGTGCTTTTAAAGCACGATTCGAACGTTTGAACTCGAACAACTTGTTTTTGTTAAAGAATTTTGGGATATCGTCAAAAATCTGTCAATCGGACAATCACATCAAATCACATACGCCAAAAAATTATTTCCAATGAGAGCTGTAACCAATTGGCATGCATTTAGCATCACGCAATGGTGCCAATCTTAAGTCTGTTCTTTTCAGCTAGACTTGTAGGCCGTTCATCTTTTCTCTTTTTCTTTCTACGTAAACAAAAAAAGAGAAAAGATGAAGGGCCTATCCAAAATCCAGTATCACCAGCTAGGGATATCATTACGTGGACTTAACGACATGGTAACGAAAAATAATATTCTGTAACTTAGCGTAACGATTTTTGTCGATAAAAGTGTCGATAAAGTACTGAATTTTGTCGTTAAGATATCGAAGGGTATCGGACCCCTCGATAAACAATAACGACAACATAACTAGACATAGCGGCCAATAGAAATTTTCCGAAGTGGCTCCGATTGTGCTCCGAATAGTAATACGGAATTGTAAACATCACAGGTATTTTGCAACAAATATTAAAAAGAGCATGCAAAAAATATAATAAATATTAAAATATATTACATTTAATTATATTAATTAAAATATTTCAAACAATAAGTTATAGGTTGTCTAATCTTGAGTTTTTTAATATTTTAATTAAATGTAACGCACAAATATTCTAAAATATTTATAATATCATATGAATATTCTCATATGATATGATATTTGTACGATATCATATACTGTTAGGGAATATAAATTTAGGTTAGAAAATATAGATTTAGGTTATATTCTCATAAACTATGTACAGTGTAAATAAGTTTTTATAAAAAATTTGTTAAGATTTCTTTTTATTTTTAAGATAAAATGGTTGAAGGATATGTAGCATGGAATACGAGGTCTGGCTATTATATAACGAGACTGCGCGCACAGAAGGCGTCCTAGAGGGGTTGGGGGGGAAACGAATGCAGTGTTGGATAGCTGGAAGTGTCTACTATTCCAGTATGAAAACACGTTTTTGTCACTGTAGTAGTATTTGTTCTGTAGAGGTTAGAAAC
>QKQZ01021046.1:0-24681 GCA_003595255.1 Solenopsis fugax
TTTTTCTGACACCTGCGGTGTAAATCCCCCCGCGGCGTAAATACCGCAGTTACCCTATTATTTTGCTGACTAAAGTTCGAGTGACAAGTATTATAAATTGCTTTCTCAAGCAGAAGATGAGCGTTACTATACTGAAAAAACAGTTCGACAATAATAATCAAGTTTTGGTGAAATAATTTTAATTAAATATTTGATTAATATAACTAAAAATATTTTATAATTAATTAAATTAATGGTAATCAGATATAATAATAGTAACCACAATTGGTTATTAAACGATTACCAAACAATCACTAAATATTACTAAATATTATTAAATGTTTAGTTATAACTGAATGTTTAATTGAAACTATTTCAAGCTTAGTAACCATCATCTAGGCTTGATTATTATTATTACTAAACCCTTTTTTCAGTGTACGAACCGCATTTTGTTCCACCTATCAATATAATCGTTATTGCTCCAATCTCTCGAATTGTGAACTTTGGGTCGTCGAGAATTACTCGTACGGACAATGGCTGATGGGTCTGCCCTATTATATCCTTCCGATGCCGAAGGTTCCGGCAACGGTAACTTTTGTGGTTAAACGCGGCTCAAATTGCTATAAGACCTGCGGCTTTCCTCGCTGCGGCAAGTTACTGAGCGTATTATCAGAAGAAGTACAGAATCTTGGACATGTTTCTGCGTGGCGTAATGAGCGCACGTCGCACGTATACTACCGCGTAGAGAGCGCTTATGCGTATCCGAGTATATTACACCGACCGCCGAGATAAGATTACTAGGTTTTTTCTAGATTTTTTCGATCATCCTCTCTGATCTTTCGTTCTTCCTCGTGGAATCCAGAAGTATAGATTATCGATTGTATCGGTAAATATTGCTTCATCGTTTCATTGTAGACGTCTATTACCATTTCATTCATCGCATTTGGCACGATGTGTAGTGAGCGTAAAATTGCTACTATTTCCGTGCCCAATGATTTTTATTAACCGCAGACAATTACGTTTCGCTTTCTGCCTTCTGTTGATATTTAGTTAATGAATATCAATTAATGACAATTCGATAATTACATAACTCTAGAATGAAATATCCCTCCATGAATAGGTCCATAGATGGATCATGGATATAAACTACGTTCTCTCTTCGTTTCCTATCCATCGATCGTTTCGATCTGCATGCCGATTACGGTTAATTTAATTCAGTCAGTTATCACTGGATGATTACAGAGCTGGAGTAATGCATTACTCTGAGCATAGCCTTCCTCCGTTTTCGGAAAATTACTGTCTTCGGAAACGTTCTACCGACTGCGTTTCCTTCGCACATTTACAACGGATAATTTAAGACATTTTTAAAATTTCGTTAACGCGAATAACAAGTTAGGACACTCGAGAAGTACATGCTACTTGTCGGTACTTTAAGATTTAATCGAAATAATGTAACGCTGCGGGCCGATACCAAGAATATCACGATGAATTTTAAAAAGAATTGACTGGCTCATGCGATGGATAATGATTTGAAAAACTTGATTTTCTGCGATATATATTAATACATATTAAATGAATACCGATATAATCTCTTTCTTTTATGCCTTATATTAAAATGCCATGCATGGAATGTGAAAGTGTAGTGGAATTTTTTTTAATTTGGTCAAAAAAGATACTATATCACGATTACCGAAGGGACGCCGCGTCACACTGATTACAAGGTCACACCGGCGTTTAGCCCAATTCCGAGAGTCGTGTTGTATTTATGCACTGGGCAGCGCGAGTGAGATTAAGCAGATTAGCCCTTGTCCGGGTCGGAGAAACCATTTACGTCAACCAACTGATTTTGTAACAAGATTGAGTGAAGAATATTTATACAATTTCGTTAAAAACACGTAACGCAATAAGAATTAATAGATAAACTTTGAGCAATATATGTGTTACATCAATTCGTTATATTTATATATTTGATTTATATATATTTCCCACGAACAGACGTCATAAAATAACGGATGCAATTTATAGCGTTTTCTTCCCGCCAAAAGGCGATCGGGGAGCGTTTCTCTCGACTCTTTATTTTTTCGCATATTGATAAACCCGTTAGTGATCGTTAGAGTAGTACGTTAGTCAGCGCATAGGGCTACAGTCCTACGTCTGGAGAGACTATAGCGGCGCGGGCGTATCAACTCCTCTTGGTCGGGGGCCGTCTCATTATCTGTACTCCGATGGTACCACGCTGCGAGCTCGCAAACCCCCTATAGTCGAACTCGTATAGTCGTATTATATTCGTATCTCGAAGTATAAGTTGCTATGTTTTTGGCATCTGACAACAATTCATTGTCTGAATCTAGAGTTAGTAACAGTATCACGCGCTATATTTATTCTCCGCTGAAATTTCTTGCTATTTGCTTTCGCTAATGAAGAATTATCAAAAAATCTCCAGCCTTCTGTCGAAAGGCAGTTCTAGTTTTAGTCAGTTCAGATTTTTCGTTAGTTTTGTTATCGTTTTCTTCACTTTACACTGAAAAAAAAGACTAGTTATAACTATCCAATGTTTAGTGAAATAGTATCAATTAAATATTTGGTCAATGTAACCAAAAATAATTTTACTTTTCTAAATATTTAGTAACGTATATTAGATTTGATAATACTTACTAAACATTTAGTAAAATAAAATTATTTTTGGTTATATTGACAAAATATTTAATTGATACTATTTCACTATACATTTGATAGTTATAACCAGACTTTTTTTTCAGTGTACGGTATTCATGATGATATATTACATCGAACAAATTATATAAAAGCAAGCATTACTTTTTAGAAAAATTACGCTCTCCGTATCTAATGAATTAAATTGCGGATTATTATTATAATTTCAATAAACATCCACAGCCCTTAACATTCTCTCAACACTTCCTAAAATTATTATAATTTCGTTATCTATGCGTGCGGACAGAATTCCATGGCACGTTTAAGTGCCTATAGGCAAAGCAACTAAGGTAACGCACCCTGTGGTGGCCTTTGGTTTCTCGAACGAACGAAGGATGATGCATGGCGATACACGCATATATCCCCCCTATTCTCCCTCCTTTCCCCATCCTGCGTCCATGCTGCCGCCCTCCTTTCTGCTCCTACCTGGCATCGGGAACTCCACCTTCTATCGGGCTTATAACATCGAAGCGCAGCCGTCCAAAAATAATAACGATAATAATAACAATAAGAGCAACAAAAAACGAGGGAGACTAGAGAAACTATTCCTGTTACGTTGCATTCCTTCTACAGAAACTCGTCGGACCACCCCGAATACGATATTAACGTGGCATACATGGGACTTTAACAGGATATCATTTGCCTTTTTTCATGTTTGAATGCTCCACTTGTCTCTCTTATATGTAAATGTTGTGCGTAAATGTTTATTTTGTTAATTCGTGTGAACTGATGAAGAGCAATGTGCCACCCGAAGAGAAGATATGTCAGAAATTATTAGTACACACACTCACTCACACTCACACGTACAATTTAAATCGATAGTCAACAGACAAACACAAGGCCACTAACTTTCTAAATATCGCTCGTCTGCATTAATGGACTGACGAAATGCTTTAAGTGAGCTTCACATTTCGGAGGACAATTTGGTCGCTTTCCAGAAGGATTGGCGGTATTCCAACGTCGTCGAAATTGACAATTCATTCGGATCAGCGCAAAAATATTGTTTTTCCACACCAATCTTTCTCTCTCTGAATGGAGTTCTGTAATCTATAATCTTTGACTATACATCTCTCAGAGTTTTATTTCGTTGCGATACTATCGACATTGACGCAAATGCAAAATTTGTATTCAAAACAGTGTGACACGTATTTTGCATTCTCAATTGCTTGATCGATGTTTTCTCGGCTCGAGGGAAATACGAGTGACGGTATTGTTACATTTAAATATTTTATATATTTTAATGTATTTCGTTATGCTTCGAAAGGATATAAATATCCTTCTGTCATACTGTTCGTTTTTAAAATATGGAGACTGGTTTGCGCGCGCGCGCGCGCGCGCGATCTTGATAATAATATATTTTCTGTATTTCGTTTTTTACTGATACATCTCTCCCCACAATTTTTTAAATATCGGATGCAGTCTGTGTAGGTATATGTGGGTCCTCAAGCGTTTATAATTAAAGTGTGGAAGTGTAACGTGTAACGCAATGCTAGGTGCATAATCAGTATCATCATTTGAATAATGCAGACCCATGTTACATTACACCTCTGCCAACGTACAATGTAATTTCTTTCATTAATGCCAAGAATAAATACATTTGATTTTCAAATTTTTTTTTACATTATCTTTATGTATGGCACTCGAGTTATGCTGTCATTGTTATTTGCTTGTTTATATAAGTAATTAATTTTATATTAAAATCCCTTATTGTTATATTTGGATTAGTATGCACATATAAATGAATTTTATTTTATTTTTTTTATTTTACGATCTATTATGCTTCTACTATTCAGACATAATTGCAAATTAATTAACTGTTCTGAAAGGGACGTTGATAAGAAGTTAAAATTATACGAGCACATAATTTGCACCGATATGCGCGTAACATGCTTGTGCTTGATTGATTTTTAACCGGGAACGCCAATGTGTTTCGCCTTTGCGTGAAACGAAAATGGTCGGATCACGTGACAGTATTGAGCACGTGTGCATGCATACGTGGAACACGGGAGGTAGGTACCGAGCGACACGCGATCGCCGCTTATAAGCCCTTACGGTATAAATTATTGTGATTTCTTTCGAGTAACCCTTGCTTATAGGGATGCGTCGGCCGATCGGCCGACCGATATGCCACAACATCAAAGGGCTCGCACGATTCTCCGGCCGTTTTCAACCGGATCTTGAGATTTCGGACGAAGACCTTCACGTAATATTTGGTCTTAACACATCGACGTTCATATATATATATATATATTTATAGCAATTTATTTATACACTTGGTATAACTAAATACCTACAAACTATAAGCAAAACGTAAGCAAGATATAAACAAGTACGTTATTATAGACGCGGAAGACGAAACGACTGTGAAGTAATAAGGAAGGATAGTGAAAGGATTGCTAGAATAAGCGTAAAGAGGATACAGAGAAACGATACTACTACAGTACAATCTTATAAATTCAAAATGTCTGTGAATTACAATTTAATATAAATTTAAAGACATAATTAAATTAATAATTTAATGTAAATTAATTTAAAATTATATGACACATATAATTAAGATGTTATAAATAATTTTGTTATTTGCATACTTATACATATCGTTTCTCTCATGTGCTCCGCTCGAGCTACTCTCATGTTCTGCCAGTTTCATTAATCGCAAGATCGATTAACGGTGTTTCGATGAGTACCTGATGGGATCTCAGAGTAAGAAGCGCATCGTCGTAGGCAATAACTCGCCATTACAGAAACGATACGTGAGAAAAGGAACAAATATCCGAGGTGTACCTAGAATCACTTTCTTGCCGGAGAGAGGCGGCAGAGTGGTACACATAGAAGGCGGGCTTTAGACGGCTCACAAATCATCCGCATGCATCACGCCGCAATTACACGACGAGGGTTCATTTAAATCCGATAAATACTACGCCGCTCATTGTATCGTGCCATCTGGTGGACGTGTTCTATACTTTGTTCGTGTATCCACGAAATCGGCCCGGAGGTCCATACCTTTTAAGGAGCATCCTTTAAACCCATATTTATTACTTTGCTACACTCAGATAATAAATCTCGAGAGATACGATATGAAAAATTTAATTTATTACATTATTTTTATACATAAATTTATTATATTATTTATAAAATTAAATTTTCGTGCATTCTTTAAATACTCTTCGTATTAAATATAAAAAGGAGAGTCGTACAAGATGGGTAAGACATGAAGGGACTGTTGTACAAGAAAGGTATCATGTCATTACCTTAAAATCAAAACTTTTCATTGAAGATTTGAAAGATTATTAATAGATTCTATCATTTAATATAAAGTTATAAAACACAAATAATTATAGTTGAAACCACAAATCACATCGAAAAATGATAAACATAGACTGAGGCAAATATCAGTGTACTCTGTTTGTTCTCCAATAGATAAAATTTCTGATAGCCAATCTGGTCCCACATGATTTCTTTCATCATCGAGCGATAAGTATCAGACAGCAAATAGCAGCGGAAACAAAAATTGGTGTTTCGATAAGAGATTTGATTTGCCCCGTGGAGCAATTCGTTTTGCCGTGACGCTCCAAACATGTACCACATGGATGCCCATCGCAGAACGCATAGTGCATCGCGACGGGCGCGGATGTTTTTAAATCTCCCCGGAGCCTGCGTCGGAGATTTATCGCCGTGGCCAGTCCCTTTGGAACGTGCGTGC
This sequence comes from Solenopsis fugax, assembly GCA_003595255.1. Classification (NCBI taxonomy): domain Eukaryota; kingdom Metazoa; phylum Arthropoda; class Insecta; order Hymenoptera; family Formicidae; genus Solenopsis; species Solenopsis fugax. The sequence goes on from QKQZ01021046.1 coordinate 6,395, forward strand.
CTGCGCACATGCGTTAATTGCGCGACGCGAAATGCCGAAGGGTGAGGAAGGGTAAGCGAAGTTATTTGCAGTGGCGAAAGTACTCATGTGCACTGACCGGCCAGTGGCGAAACCTGCGGAAGGTCAAGGACTGGTTTGAGGATCACTGACCGAGGCGTGACCATTTTCTAATTTTATATCCTAATTCCATTTAGCGTCTATAAATTGAGGTTAATTGCTTCAGACTATCTAATTCTTTTTTACCTAATACTTTTTAAATATTATTTAAAATTCAAAGTAATTTTATTGACAAATATATACGATCCTCTATTTGTTGTGAAATAATATAATTATAATTATATTAAAAAATTGTTTTTTTTTAATATAAATTAATAATATTATATGTCTAATAAACAAAAACGAGAGCTGCGACTTTAGATTATTGGTTATAATTCTACTAAAATTCCGATTTGATCTTGAAGATAAGTTGATTGATTAAAGCTCGAACGTTAACGCCTTACGCACGTTACATTAGCTGAAGCCAATAAAGTACCGTAGGGAAAAAAAAAGAAAGACACAGGTAAAAAAAAAGAGAGGAAACGTAGATGCGTGTAGAAGCGAATATGGGTGGATAGAGAGCGAGGCTAGTATTGCGGATGAAGTTTGGTATGCGTGAGAATTCTGGGTGCGAATGGATAGCCAGCGTCACGCCACGCGGTCCCAGGAAAAGTTATAGTTACTGCTAGGCGATAAACGAGGGAGAGAGAGTAGAGCGTCCGCCTAAAAATAATATTACATTTTATGGACAGCCTAATTTTGTCGCAGGTTGAAAGCGCCGCTACGAAGGCTTATAAATGCCCATAACAACCTCTGTTATACGATCTCATCAATGAATCCTCTACAACCGGAAGGCACTCGGCGGGTCTCGGCGATTTCTAATTACCTCATTAAAGGAGAACGTTTATGAGATTAAAAATATCGCTACCGGTTTTGACTGCAACATTTTTATTATTTCTAAAATGCCATTGATTGCTGATGGAACTGATTAGTTGGTGCAAATCTTTTACGGGTGTTGAAATTGCGTGTTCCACTTTGACGCCTTTCTCACAATTAACCTTTAAAGGACATCACTTTGCTCTTTGCATTTAAAATAAAAACTTTTCCATTATCTGTGATCTCATTCAGGACATTTCAAAAGTATATATTTAAAGTATATATTTATCACAAATATACATAATTTTTATTTATATATAAGCTATAATTTTCAAAAAATTATTTAAATATATGAAAAAATATAAATGTTATATATGTGGTTATATATAATTAGCGGAGAATTAGATCTAAGATTTCTATTAAATTATTATATATATTTTTTCTGAATTTTGTGCAAAACATTTTTTATAATGATTTTATGCAAAGGAGTGTAAGTTCTATAATTAAATGTCAAGAAAGAAAGAAGGAATAAATAGCAGACATTGTATATGTGTGGATGAATGTAACGGGTGTGGCCTGAGATATAGGCGCCATCTATACAGTTTATCATGCATTATAGCAAACTAGGTCTTCAAAAGTTTTCAGTCGGTAATATTACATGTAATATAAGAGAACACTTTCTTGAAAAGAAAATTGTGATATATCACATATAGTTATTGAATTATTTACAAACTCGTAATTCTTTTTCTATTTTTTTATATATTTCTCTTCTTTATCTTTTTCTAACTTATTTAAAAATATTAATGCGCCGATTTACAATTTCTGTTTTAGAAATTATTATAAAGAAAACATAAATTATTATTATTAACATTCACTACATCAGTTGTATGTACATCTAGTTTCTATTTATTAGACATATAATTTTATTAATTTATATTTAAAAAAAAAGACATGTTTTTAATATAATTATAATAATTACACTATTTCACAACAGAGAATCGTACGTATTTGTGTAAAATTACGTCGGACTTTAAATATTTAAAATGTATTAGATGAAGAGGAACTAGATTATGTATATTTTATACATATATGTAAGAAGAACTGATTGTATACAAGTTTTTATTTAAAAATATTAAACAACTAGTTATAGAAAATGTTTATCGATAGCATTACGAAACGTTAATGAGAATTTATCGACAGAAAAAATTCCTAAATTTTAATAAATATTTATTCGAATAATATTAATACAATATTTACTTACGATACTTAATGTTTACTCTATAAGAAAAAATGATATTTAAATTATATAGTGGTTATCATATTAAATAAATATATATATTTACATTAAGTAAATATTTCATAAGTACTATTGTAATAAATATTTATTAAATTTAGTAATTTTTCTTTCTGTGTATAGATATAAAATGAGGTGATTGTTTAATGATATATACTTCGAAATTAACAAAATTGACTCTTAAATGATTAAACATCGCTGTTTTGCAAGAAGTTTAATGATATTATCGCATAGAAAGCGCGAGGTATCCTTAGTATTATGGTTGTGCTAAGAAGGGTGTTATGATAGAGTTCGAAAACCCCTGAATAGAGAAGGGGCAGGCCTTTCATTCGTGGGAAACACCCTTACAGCCATACTTAAATCCAACATGGCTTTTCCATTCTTAATGGAACATCGTGGGTCCTCGAGATTCGTAGGTAAGAATCAACGTGACAGTACATCTCGAATCCTAACACGCGTACAACCACTGGGATTTCGAGAGGCGAGATAAGTCGCGATTGGACACGTGAGTAAGCGACATGGCGCTTCGTTAGTCCGGTTGTCTCGAAAAAATGCCCTCTCGGGGTACAAGATTTATGTACGTACGTTCTAAGTAGTGTGATCGACTATCGTCGATTGTTCCGTTAGCGGAATGCAATGACCATCGCCCAGCACTCTGATTACTATCGTATAATGTGTGTCTCGAAACAAGAAGAGGTTTTCTAACGCGGTTTCTTCTAATTTACCCATGATGAAACACAAGGTAATAAATAAGTGACTAAAAAAAACTTTGTCGAAAAATTAAAATATTTAATCCGATACGTTGAACTAAATATTGAGTTGGTTTAGTTAATTCTTGATTAAAAAATTTGGATGGTTGATATGGATGAATTATATTTATTTTTCAACTAAATAATTATTAAATTAATCCAATGTTTAATTAATCGGACTAAATATTTTAGTTTTTTAATCAATTTTTTTGTGAATGTATTTAAATTTACTTCATCACATTAATGGATATATAAATATAGAATTAATTTATATAATTATGTGTAGAAACTAAGTTTTCATGCAAAAACTTAAATTATCTAAACAAATAAATTTTACTGGGAAAATTAGCAGAACCATTAGTAGCTAAAAAGCAATTGTTGTCCATTATTAAGCGAAATAATCGCTCGTTTCAGATGTTCGTTATTTACTCCCGCACTAGCCATCTTGATCTGCTTTACGAACATGCTAACTAACTAACCAATGAGAATTTACATTGCTAATTGCGCGGACATGCGAGTGTAATGGCGCCTAACGTGGACAATGCTTGAAGGGACTCAAACCCTCCCTACTGAAGATTGAGTACTGAACGCTGCTGCATTTGATGATTTGAAATAAGTATTTACTTAGCAAGCGAGAGATAAGCTTTGCAATGTTGATGTTAATGTTCTAAAAAAAGTGCACTATTAATTTATGGATCACACAAGTGACTTTTTATTATTACTTTATTTTTAAACATATTGCTCTTCTGTGGTACCGTAATTTTGTGAAAAGCGTCACGTGCGATTTCATTTAATTTAGTCTCCCTAGTGTGTAAAATAATGCGCCCATTTGGTAGGATAATTACGTTCGAAGAAAAGGGGTTTAGCTATATCGTACTCTAGGAAAGGAATGCTTATACCTTAGGGTAGGGAAGAAGACGCCCACGATTTACGTTACATAAATACAACATGCCTTCCTAACTTCTACATTCTTCTGCAATTAAAACGTTACTGAAAGTTGCATAATAAAGTTTTAATGTAACTTCTATTAAAAAAAGATGTTCCATCGAGATATAACTTTTAAGCATGATTAACTGTATAAGAAAGGGGTTAATTATGAACACAAAAGTCTAGTATTTTATTTCTCAAAGAAATGAGAAAAGATATATGTTTAAATTTTTATTAAGGAATAAGGTACAGCAAGACATATAGCAGAGCATGTTGATAAGCATCGCATACTTACTCTATAATATAACCGAGCTGAGAAGTAATAGTCTAGCTTTGGGAACCGATATGGTTATTTGATAGCGTAATAATCTTGGATGAAAGCGGTTCGTATCTGGAGGCAACCGAAGATGGTGCGGTTATATTCCAGGGTAAACAAGAAGACGCGTACAGTTTACGATAACGCGTAAATATCCCGGGCGTCCCCAACTTTTACGAACCCTTTCCCAAGGCGGTACGGGGGGAGGGGGGTGAGAATAGAAGTTTGTGGTGACTGGGCACGGCCCTTTATACACTTCTACAGAGTCTAACGCTCGGTACTTACTTCGGTATATCTTTGCCGGCCGGCGGTAGATGCGAGCTTTAACTCTTCCACCGCCTGCAGCCGGGAAATAAAACATTGCGCGAAGAAACTTCGCCCCGCCGTGGCGCGTTTTACTTTTTTCTTCTTTTTTTTACAGAGTTGCATTATGCCTGGGTTTTTACCAAAGGCGACTGCGTTTCGCTTCAGCGAAAATTTTCAGACGCACCGTGATCGTAATTCGAGGTTGAGTTTAGTTCTTTGTGTAATCTGTATACCTATATTTTTAAAATTATATTCATTATATCTTTGGTTTTATTCGAATGTATAGGTTTTCAATACCTGTTTTATAACTCTTTTTATAATATTTGTGTCAATTTATCACGTGCTGAAAAATGCGCCGGCTACTAAAGAAACCGTTTCATATAGAAAGCGAATTGCCCGGAGTAGACAAGAGGGACGCATGCGATAAAAACATCACGGGCCATTAAAGATATTAAGAGTCGACATAATTTTGGCACGCGGCTTATTGCATACATATGTATGTCTATACGTATTTAAACACATACGGTGTGTCCGTGTATACTATGCGCCATAACTTTCAAATACGCTATTCGACGTAATATTGCAGGAGCGGTAGTGTATTATGCGCGACTAGAAGTTCTAGTATATAAAAGTCGGTTTACGTTACATAAAGGGGTAGGTAGACGCAACTTCACTGCCACGCGGTATATACGGCGCTGTTCAGCCTCTCGTCTCCATTCCGGCTCGCTCACCAATGGATCGAGCATTTCGTTTCTTTCGCCGTTGGTCTCCGTACATTCGCTAGGTATAGAGTAAACCAAAACGTACAGCCGAATGGCTGAAAGTTCTGGTAGTAGACAAAAATGTATCCGGAGTTCCGGCGTACTTATTTCCACACGTAGCGCGGTCATGGAACAAGTTGGACAATGACATGGTATGTACCACCGTACAAGTATTATAACAGAGAAGTTTGAAATATTGAAGAAGACGTTAAGCTGAAATTTACATATAACGATAGCCTATTCAGAATTTAACATTTATACGTGATGTAGATGCGTTGCAAAACAACGTTCGTGTTTTTCCACGAGATGTTAAAATTCCGAGGTGAAATGGAATTATATGTGTGCTCCGTGCAGTTGGCACCGAATGTATTAAAACGTTTTGACGAGGAACGTTCTGCGGGTATTATTGTCACGCATTCAGTGACACAAAAAACGATTTGAGCTTACGTACCCATAAGTACGGTGGCGATGTTGCACAAACATAAACGGTCGGAAACGTGACTGCGCAGCTAACAGACCGCGTTGCACGTGCACCGTCTTTACGCATGTATATCCGTAACATTAAGTGCGTTTCTGACCTACAGATGAAGTTATAATTAGACACAGGACTCGTGCAAAAATACGAGCTGCTTCACGAGCGCCGATTCAATAATAATTATACATATATCAGCGATCTGCGCGATAATGGAACTTTCTTCTGCAGTTTATTATCTACACTTTCCGATCTAAAAAATAGAGACATGATTTGATGTTATGGCCTGCCGGTTTAGTACCAATCGATAGAATTATCGAGATCATTTAAATGCACGTTGCGGGAAAATGTATCACCCCACTTGCGAAGAGGACGCAATAAAGGACGACGGGGGGGAATAAACTTTATACAAGGCGCAAGCGTACAAGGAGATGCTGGGGGGGACGGAGATGGATATAAGGAATTGCACGGGGTAGTAGTCACGAGCCGCGACGTGTTACCAGTCGATCCCTTGCGAAGGGTAGGAAGCAATTATAACACTAAATTAAGGACGAGGAAAATTTGGTAATTAGGGGGATTCAAAAGGGATAAAGTTGGATGGTCGTTTTTCCTCCGCCAGATTCTTTGGAGGCTAGCAGACATTAGGGTCTCCGGTAACTGGAAGTAGAAGAACGGGCAGGGAGAGGGTGAGGGAGTCAATTTTTATGGCGGTCCTTATTCTGCGACAATTTTTATAGCGGTTCTTATTTTGCGATTATTAAAAAAAAATCATCGATAGAAAGAATGTTTTACTTTATCTCTATTGTTCCTTTATTCGATGCTATTGCAATCATCTGGTATGTCAGATTCAGCATGATAGCCGGTAAAACGCGCATTCTACACATTCGGACCACAGAATTGCGACGTTTTACGCGCTGACGCGCCGCTGTCCGTCATGATGGGCGCCGTAGCGCGAACCACGAATCCTCGCGACCGAACCCCCGTAGGCAGCAGAATATATCTCCGTTGGATTACACCGGGCTACCAATAGGATAAACACAAGCACACGATGCGCTACAGTTGCAAGAGAGGAGGTGAGGGAGGGAAAGAGCGAGCGAGAAAGATGCCGAGAGAATGAAATGGAACAAACGAGAGGGAAAGAGACGGGTGACTTGTGTAGTGGGAATGTGTGCAGAGGGTGGTAGATGGCAGAGATGGTAGTTTGGGGGTAGGGAAATCGTTGAGCTGCACGGGGATGGGGATTGGAGGTCGATGCGTGCAGGCATTGCGATCCGTCAGACCGGGTAAACCAAAAGCATAAATTTAATAGGTTTCACCCCCTTCTTCCAGCTTTATGGCGTCACCGAATTTCCCATTAAATAAACAAGCGCGATGTTCATTACTGGGCACCGATTCTCGCGTAATTCCAACTGATGTCACGACACGAGAAATTGTCTCGAGAACAATTTAGAATCTCTCGACATTCGATTATATTTCACGAAAAATTACCATAACGTTAGTTTACAGTCAATTTTTCGGACGTTACAGTAGAATATTCGTATTTTCACATAACTCATCTGTAATTTATTTGTATGCAATCATTTTTAAATAGTAATTAAATATCTATAGCTTCTAATGCTTGTTTTCGTGAAATAACGCTTTCAAAATATTATTCTTATATATTCTTATATTTCTTGAGAAAACATTTAAAAATTTTTTCTCCCGTAGATTTTGATCGAAAACGGACAATTATCGTCCGTGCGAGCTTTATGTACGTGAACCACTGTAACTCCTGCTTGCTGATAATTAGCGCATCCATCAGCCGCAGCAAGCCGCCAGCTAATGCCGATCGTACGTTATCGTTATCACGGCCTTCCCATTTTGCCCCACTGTACTGCAGCACCTCCGCCAAAACCCCATCCTCCCCTTTCTCTTCCACCCCCTCGGACTCGTCCATTTGTGCGTAGTGTGTACAAGAGCTACCAAACAGTGACACCAGCAGAACTGGTCACCGATCGAGCCTATGCTCTCCAATCCTGTGCGGGTGGGCAACGCATGAGCTGTCGATACCGTCAATAATCTAATAACCGTTCACCGTTCAGATGCGTCGTAAGTTACCAATCTACAGATTTTCATCGGTGTCTAGTACGGAAGCAATAACGCAGATCTTTTTAGATTGTCGGTTATCGAGGAAGCGAAAGAAGGTCTAGATCGTTAAGAGAACAAGACGTATCGCGCGTTACAAATAAGAATATGAGACTTCACGGCCGATTTACGACCTTGTCGCGAGCCATTCCGAACGACTAAGGTCGCCCGCATATAATATATATAAATATCACGACACGGAATAGTGTCCCGAGTTATTTTTCTTAATAGCTTGTATGTGTTTTAACATTATTCTCTTATTTAACGTCTCTAGGAGTATTAATTTTATTTATTTAAATTGCGTCTTAGAGAGCAAAAATAGTAAGGCAGTTTTGTTGTTACGAAAATAAATAAATTTATTTGATAATAAAATCTCGTATTATGTGCTATCGATATTTCGTGTTTACGCGTTTCGAAAAGCAATTCCATGTTCACACAAAGCATACATATTTAAAAGTATCCGCTTCAATCGCGTGAGATGAAGCTATTAACATCCAATATGTTTTTTCTCATCTTGACAAGAATTTCGCGTACGTGATGGAACATCAGTCACCAGGTTGCTAAATTCATTTTGCACGTAAATGGTGAATAGTGTTGTCGTCAACATGCTGAACTAGTCAGTCTTTTTTTTGTCTAAACTGTTGACTCCGACTTTAATGAAAAAGATATAAGTCAGGCGCAGAACATAAATTGCGTGCGTCCACGAAATACGAAACAATTTGAGTATGGGCAAATTGCAGAAATGGCCGTAGTCGAAGTGTAATATAGCGGACCACTATTTTTCGCTCTCGCGTTCGATGGCCTGTGTACGCGCTAAATTGCCGCAATCTTCTATCGTCGACATTATCTCCTCGCACGCTGCCGGACCATATCGAGTATATTTGCTCACGTATAAGGTAGGGTACGGCCATGCGTTCCCGGGAGTGCGCGCGTGTATGAGGATCCCTTTCCCCCTTCCCCGCTGGTGGTTACCTACTTAAGTTAGATATTATCGGACAGAGGAGGCGATTCGATTGCGTGTAGTGGAGCATGGTGTAGCGCTGATATAGAACTACTAAACAGGTCGTAGATCAGGCCAGTTAGTTATAACGGCGGTCCTACCCCTTTCTCTCCCCCTTCCCCTGTCTCTCCGTCGCTGAACCAATTCCCGCTGGTGTTCTGGATCATTTGGCGGCCCGCGGCCGTGAGATGCGCGCATGCACCGGCAACAATGCGCTATCACGATCATATAATCCGCTCTGCGACAGAGCCCGTGATAACCGGAAAAACGAACCAGATCATCGATATAAAATACAGCCACGTCGAGCGTTTGCCATTTTTTTCTGCATTTTTTTGTCGAGTAATAATTCGGCGCTACAGACAAACAATGACAAATGGCAAAATCTCGAATCGAAGATCGGAATAATTTGTTGCCACAAATCAAAACGATAAGATTATTACATCTAAATGCACAGGAGAAATATCTCTATGTATAATTTCATTGGAGCATCTTTTTTTGTTACAGGTAAGCATAATATTGATCACATTGGACTTAATATTGGCATTGGGTATAAGGTGAGTCCTTTTTTCGGTTTATAATCTGATTAAGAATTCTTTCTGCCATCTCCAAGCCTGGATTTATAGGAAGGTAGAAAGTTTTTTAAGTTAAATTTACCCTACTTAAATTCGAACCATGAAGATGTTATATATATATATATATCTCATCCCGCTTTCAAGTTACGTTAAATTCTTCTCTGTCCCGGTCGACATTCCCATGCGACAAGGGAGGAGAGCTCCCAAGAATAAAGAGTCATGGGGTGAGTTTTCATTGCGGAGAGACAGGCAGAACCCTCCCTCGCGAGATAGAGAACAGAAAAGAGTCACATAGAACAGCTGCGAGTGCCTTAGCGATGCCACGGAAAGACGACGTCTGTTTTTTTAAGGGTTTTCACGGGAACAGAGATATAGAGCGCGCGAAAAGAGAAAGTGCGCGGAACGATGCCTTCGAGGGTGATCAATAAATATTGGCTCTCGGGGGTGAAATTGGGGTAGCTGAGTACGGCTACGCCAATAGAGGGTGAAAGAGATAGAGAGAAAGAGAGAGGACAGTCGTACTGCTGCGGTTGCCGCCCCTTTCCTACGGCACACGACGTATGGCAGAAATAACCACTTGGTATAGGCAATGGAGAATCGCTCACGGATCGTAATTCCCTCAGCCTCCGTGATCGATACTTACTTTAAGCTGCTCCGCTACGAACCGAAAGGCAGGGATTGGCTCGATTTATGGAAAAGCTCGCGACCGCGGGTGCTGTAAAAAAATGATGAAATTCTAGTATATCGCGATTCCCCACGTACGAGCAGAATCATGACTCAGCATTATTATTTGATGTTAATTTCATGATATAGAAAAGAGATTTCCCCCATAAAAATCTGTCATTATGTATAAGTTAGTAAACATATCAGAAGGATGATTTCAAAATTGGCTTATAATTGGATTGGATATTATAGTCATGAAACGTTTCATGAAAGAGCTGCGTGGATTATCGATTGCATTTTTAAATATAGAAGAATAGTATTACTTAAAACTTATTCCATTTCAGTATTTGCTAGTTCGATGAAACTTCTATATAATAGGTATGATAATAAAGATATAATAGATAACATATAAACAGACGCGTAATGTAAATAACTTTATTACAAGGTATTTAATACTATTTGTACAAAGGGATGTCGTTCATATTTCTAAGATGGGAAAAATTCAGTTCTCGCAATTATTTTTTTTTGTACAAGAAATTTTCCATGAATTTTTGTAGGATGATAATGTGCTCATTTCCTATCTTGCTCAATTGTCTCTACCATTTTCCAGTCGCTGCTAAATAGAAATCCTCGTACCCTGGTGGTAGAGTGGTTTCCGTGGATTCGGTTAGAATTTGGATGAGGAAGCTGGATGCTTCCCGAGGCGTGAAATGGCTGCGTTAACCGCTTGCACGAGCGCACCCTGCGCGAGGAAAGGGGCGGATACTTTCTGCTCTTCTTTCCCTCCCTACATGGCGCAACAAAATGCTTGCTCTGTACTTCCAAGATTTTCCATGAGGAATATATGCAAAATAATACTGTCTCCTATTTTGCATAAAACATCTTAATCACAAAATTAATTTTCTAATAAATCTTTTATTAAAATGTATATTTACATTGTTCATAACCTTTTCTGCAAATATTTTAATATCTCTACGATAATATCTCTATTAAAATCACTATTTCTTGTTCGGAGCGAATATTAGAATTCTAAAATATATGCTTTTCTGGCATTGACATTTGGAGGATTTAGCAAGTCCCTTCCGAAAAATTGTCATTCTTCTTTCCTCCCTCACCACCTTCCTCTGTTTCTTGCTGTTTTCGGGGCTGCCCCTGAACACGTGGATAGCAATATCATCGTATGGATCTCACGAGGAGGTATAAGACGAAAGTTATGTGCTTCGCTATGCGCGAGGGAATCGTACATCAGCAGTTGGACGTCTGCGGGGACGTAGAAACGAACGTGAACGAAGAACCACCACCGCCGTCCCGCCAACCCCCTTTCGTTCTTCCACGCTCTCTCTTCCCTAGGAAGCCAACCACTACCTCCTTACCACACCCCCTCCACCAACCTCTCTACATCGACTTCATCTATTTCTCTCTCCCATTTTCTCTCACTAACGTTCGCATCTTGCTGTCTTTTCGAATTCTCTGTGACCCTTATTTACACACGTACACAGATCTTTTATATAGTTCTCTGTGCGCCTGCTGATGTGTGCATGCGTTTCGATGTGCTGTATATATTATTGCTATTCCCTACACGTAAAATACCAAAGCAAACGCAAACGGCGACAGGCGCATAAGTATTGTATTTGTGTACACAATACTGGGTGTGGCAGCCGTAGCGAACTATTATTTCAATCGATAAAGATATGTTATGATCCTTCAAGGACCGGAAAGTCAGGAGTACATTACGTATTCCTGTATTGCGAAAAATCGTCGAAATGCGTATTGCACGATGCAAAAGGAGAGCTATTTCTTTCAAAATTATATCAAGAATCAGTATTTATTTTTTTTATATAAAGGGCATTGAGATAATATAGGGTAGGTTTGCCGAAATCGCACAACTTTTGACATAAAGGCTTTCTTATAACTAAGAAATTATGAGGAATATTTTTAATTTTTTTACGTCATAATAAAGTACAATATTTCTCCTTTCATATTTATTTTTTTCAGAATTTTATGTATCGTCATAAATTTTTAAATAGATTTTCAAATAGAGCGATTTAGGCAACCGGTTGCCTAAAATCGTATCACAGGTTAATATTATTTTTCCTGAGGTAAAGCGGTACTTTTTCTATTAAATTCTTTCTTCTTGAGCAAAAATGCATTAGATAAGTATAATTTTATTAATATTGGAGATAAATACCGTAAACTAAATATAATTTCCGTCAATGTCATTATTTCGATAACTTTTCAATAATATTGCAATAACATTGCTACATTACGACAATATTGTTACAATGTATGCTCTGTATAATTATTATATTTGATTTTATATATATATTTGATTTTTTATATATATCAAAGCAATAGTGCGATTTAGGAAACTAAGACATGGTGCGATTTAGGAGACTAAAACATTTTGTCAAACTTTATTTATTTAATTTACAAATAAGAACACAAAGTTATTTAAACTTTGTTAATCCAATTTTAATAATATTGTAATCATTACAAATTATCAAAATTTAAATTATTTATTTTATCTTCTTTGCAGCCAAGCTACGAAATGTGTTGAAAAATAGCAGCGAAGTAACGATTTTTCTATAAATATTAATAACAAAATTTCTATTGTTCTTAACATGTTGAGTTCAATGAAGGATGATGATAATATTATGTAATTCCCAAATAATCCCACAAAGAGTGTACAAATACTGTGGTTGAATTTATACGCGAGATGGTGCGATTTAGGAGTCGGTATCGGCAACCTTACCCTATACGAAATAGATTAAAAAGAATCCTTTGAATAGCATAAAATGCGATTTTTCGAGAAATTTTAATCTTATTATTTGTAATGGCTATTGCGATAATAAGAATGAAATTTATTCCTCTTTTTTCTCAAAGAAACATTACCATACTTCTAAAATCTTTATAAAATGACGTTACATTTTACGTCTTTCAAAATGTCGAAATTTAATACAAAAAATACAGAATGATTTATGGTCGCTAATTTTATGCGATCGAGAAAATTAAGAGTAGCGAATGCTGTTTCAATCTCACAGAGGACCATCCTATTTTTCGTTGGTGGCACGTGAATTAAGTCCCTTCGCTATCTTCAGTCCTCACGTAAATTACGCGACGCTCCGTGGAGAGAAATAGCCGCCTCTTCTTTTCCCCGCAGTTCTTTCTACTTTATTTACATATAGATACGAAAGCCATTGAGCTGGCAGAAAAGTACTTTCCTTTTTGTGGCTTGATTCATTCGGCATCGATAAAATTTGCCTAGTCGGAATTATCGCCAAGTTTGCATCAGTCGCGAATATTGTGTTGATTGAACTATACAATGTTATTTTCAAGTAATGTGTATAAAGTTTGAAGTCTGTGCTTATTTATAATTTCCTTCACCTCTAATTTTTTTAGAATATATAATTTCCATAAAAATTAAAAAAATTGTAAACATTTATAACATTTACATTTATCTCAGTTTTATTTATACGAAATGTTATAATTTCTCTAATATTATCTATTCTAAACATACATAAGAAAATATAAAAACTATTTATGTAATAAAAATTTGTTAATAATCAGAAATTAAGTAAATTGTAGTTAGAGGACGTAAGAGGACGAATATTTTTAACACACGCTGTATCAATAGAAAATTCGGTATTTCTGTATTAAATTCAGTATCCAAACGGGCAAGCGTATTATGAACACACACATAAACATCCCTTGGCGTTATCAGTTGTCGGACGCCGGGGTGCCGGATATTGTCGCATCCTCCGTTTTGCTCTCTCGACTCCGCAAAACGGAGTACGGGGGATATGCTGTTGGAACAAAATATAGGAAAGCAGAGAATGGAATAGTGCAAACTAAGTCGCAGATTTAATTATCTGTCTCCGACGATTGTATTCCGAATAAGTAAGAACACTGGTACACAGGTGTATATACAATAATTTATTAGTGACAGTAATTTGAACGTTTATATATGAGTCTCGTAAATTTATTTCCTTGGTTCTCCAAAAGTTGGAATAAATTCGTTTCGTAAGAATTTTGTATAGGAAAATACTTTATAAATAGCAAAAAATATGCGTAGCACGAGAAAAGCATTTTTTTCTGAATAGTGTATGTGAAATTTCGATTAGCACTTATATTATTTTTTTTTTACCTGAAAGAAGCTTTCACTCGGGATGAGCAAACAAAAAAATGTTCAACCTTCACTTATTTTTTACGATCTTAGGATTTTCAATATTTTTTTCCGACTAAGAGACACAAAACCTTTTTATCAAAGGACCCATAAAAAACGAAACAGACATTTTCTGAGTGAAAGTTGCGTTCTTTTTATTAGGAAGAGACTTCGCTATTTTTTACAAAAAAATTTAATGTGGAGAAAGTTTGGGGAGGGTCGGCACGCTTTATTACTTTTTGGACATTGTGTTTTTGCCGTGTTGGTCTCACGTTTGAGAATCGCATTTGAAAATCACGATTCTATGTTTACTAAAAGTTCTATCTTTTCGTATAAAATATTACTTAAAAATTTTAATACATTAAAAAAATTATGGTACATAGCTAAAATAATAAAACTTTCTAAATAATTGTAATATCTTAATCAAACTCCGGCAAAATTATTTTATTATCTTTAAAAACCGTGTTTCATCAATGCAATTTAAGAATAGTCACTATAGTTCCGCTTTCAAAGTTATACATTTTAAAATGTATATCTTGTACGAAGAACTGAAGCTACAATATAATTTACAACTCTCAATATATCAAACAATAACTAAAAAATTAAAGGTAATCGATTTAACTTAAATCTGTATATGTGTGTATAATTTTTTAATCATTCAAATGTTATTAATTAAAGTTAACGTGCATTAATAATATGATTCAAACGACATAGTGGACTGGGAAGGATAGCTCCTAAAATTAAGACATTGCTTGGTGAGAGCTTTTTCCACCAATGATACTTTTCCTGATTGCGCTTGGATCATCACTACACGCTTCAGACTTAAGATCACCATACTTATGTAAGCGATATCAAAATTGTAACATACTGAGGATGGACAAGTAAGTCCGAAACATGTTTATGTAAGAAAATCGAATTATAGATACATTTTAAATTTTAACTTATTATTGTAAGATCTTTATTTTGCTCGACTCGACCTTGTTTGTCACTTTCCATATTTTATTGTTAAATATTTCGAGCTAAATTTATTTTATTGTTTAAAGATAACGTCTTATTTAATTTATCGGGTTGAAATATTCTATAATTTACATTTTGGTTAAATAGCAGGGAAAAAACTTGAATCAAATGATATAAATTGAAAGATTTCTAATTAATTGATATAAATGAATTATTTCTAAGATATAATCTCCTGACAATTAAACTTTCTAAGAACGTGTTTCGAAATCACCCCCCTCTCCCCTCCAATATAATCAAGCGCAAGGATTATTTCATTTCGTGAGTATGTACGAAGCGTGCCGAAGGGTGGGCACACGGGGCTTGAAAGAGTTAAATCGTGGCCGGTGTGGGACGAGTTAGCGACGAGCAAATAATCGAGTTTAATTGCAAAACCGTCGGAATGATTTAATTACGCTGTACAACGTTGTCGGAGATATATTATGTACTACAGGCATGTACACATATATCTCCAATCTTCCTTTTACCCTTCTGGGATGCCTAATAATAAGTGAAGCGTCGTTCTACAGTATTGCGCGTTCATTTTCTCGTATACCTTCAAAGTTGTTTATTCCGAAAAAGAATAATATTAATAGATATCTCTCTCTAGAGTATTTAAATATATTATTTCCTTATCTAAATACTATTTTTAAAAATATAACAATAATTGTTGACAAATATTTCTTAAGAAATACATTTTTCAAAGTGTTTATTACCAAGAAAAATCGGAAATATCTGAAATTTTTAGGGAATTTATTGTTTATTCTTGAATTATGGACGTTTTTCTTTAATAATTTTCTTGATAATGCAAAATCGATTAGCAATAAATATGACATGAACATCTATGTACATTCTCATATGATTCGCTAATTTTTATAGAAAAAATAGTGACATTAGAAAACAATATATTATTCTAAATTATATGTTTAAATACCTTTTAAATTTCATCCGTTTCCTAATATTCAAAATTCAAGTGGCTTTTCTTTGTGACTGTTTGATTAAAGAACGTTAAAAGTATAATAAAATTAATTTATTTCAAAGAACAGCATAAAACTTCTTTAATCTTACCTGGAAGTTTGAATACAACTCCTAAAAAAATCTAAAAATACTCAGGGAATTTTTTTACTAAATTTGAGTAAACAACTTGATTTTTTAAATATAAATTATGATATACTTCAAAATTTTACTTTATAGTAGCAGAAGATATATTTAAGATGATGAGTATGACATTAATCGACTCCTATTAATATTTTTGCAAATTATAAAATAATTAATCAAAAAGGATTTTTTATTTTCTTCCCGATAACGTTCTCGGGAGGAAAATTCTTAGAAAAGTTTTGAGACTTGGATTTTGCTGCTTATCCAACATAGTGTCTTACGAAAGAAACTCTACTCAGAGAATAGATGACTTGGCTAAATTTATGACAGCTTTTATATATTCTGTTCACGCGTTATGAGTATATGAGTGTATGTACGCTTGACATCGAGTCGTAATGTAGTTGGACAATATCGCGATGATCATGAGAAAGAGGACTGGACTGCTCGGAGAATTTTTCCGGTTGAATTTGTTTACGTCATTGCATATATTCGAAAACTGAGCATATTACGCGTCTCTCAGAACTCAGTCTCCTTCTCTCAGAATTGCGGTCTTATCTTCCGTTGCTTTTTGTCCGTCTGTGGTAATATAGCGACACGCGAAGCAACGTTTCGCACGAGGCCAACCTGCGACAGCAGATCTCTACCCGATAGCGTTAATTCATAGCACGCGAGCTTAGGTTAAGGAAGATTGATAAGGGGATCCAGGAAAGTCCGCGTTCTTTATGGCGATTCTGACCTGGCGACATAGCAATCCTATGCATCACGTCTTTCTAAACAACAAAATTAGTAATTAATACGATAGTGTTTTGCAGAACCGCTATTTTTCAGCAAATAACAAATTTTTATTTTTTAACTCGAAAAAAGTAATTCGGTTAAATTATGAGTAATTAACTATTTATGAGATGCAAAGAAATATCTTCTTTTATGTGTAGATTTTAATACGTGATGTTATTATCAGAAACCTAATATACGTCACCTGAAGGATATTAATACGATCGGTTAATACGATAATAATACGAAGATGTTGATATAAGTAATTTTGAGATTAATTGGAGGGAAAGAGAGAGAGAGAGAGAGAGAGAGAGAGAGAGAAGAAAGCTTTAATTTGATAAATCATATATTTCCAAATGTTAATTTTTTTACATTAAATCGTTACACAGTTGAAAAATTTGTGTCAAATTTAATATACATGTCTCAAACGGTTCATTAAAATTTTTGTGTTAATTTAACACAAGATACATAAGTTAAAAACATGAATACTATATAAAAAATTAACGTTAAAAATGTAACATTTCGACACAGTTTGGAAACAGATTAATATTTATAATATATTGATGTGTATATCTTATTTATTTGTCTTATAATTTATGACTTAAAATTACATTTTTACGTTATTTGTTCATTTACCAATAAATTTTCATTTCAACACTAAGAAATGAGAATCTTAACACAATATTCTAATAGCACAATCACATTATGTTAAAGTAACATTTGAAAATATGTCGAAAATTTAACACAAAAATTTTAACAAAGATCGATTTTAATATAAATACAAAATGCTTTCTACTCGTTTTGAAACGTATTTTGAGAAAATGAAACTTTTGAGGAGGAGCCAGAATCCTATCAATTATATCAAAATTCTGAAAATGGAGTGCTAACTTAACAGAAGTAAGAAAGTGTGGAATTGGAAGAGAAAAGAAAAATGGCAAGATTTCCTGAGGTCAGCGTCTTGGAATCGAAATACATCTCCCGACTAGCGAGCTTCGAATGGAACAGCTTGTCGATATGGTCAGCTGCGTTCTAACAATATTCCAACATTATGTATATAGGGGAGACCGGGGCTATTCGTTAGGGAGAGTAATTCGTAAAAATGGTAATATCTTTGTATGGGTATATGTTAAAAATTTACTTTAAATACTGTAAACGCGTTTTAATGTA
>QKQZ01021050.1:0-11116 GCA_003595255.1 Solenopsis fugax
ACGTAACGTAATCAGTTTTTGCAATATTAATTATAATTAATGCGGACGCTACTGTAATGTAAACTATATTTATTTGTGTTTTACAGGTCGACGTTGAAAACTCCGCTGCTGCGCATCGTGTGTCGGTCAGTGAAAAATTATATTTTAATCTAGTAATAAATCTCTATTGAATATATTGATAGAGATCTATTGCTCTTTAAAATGGATGCTCTACGCTAGATTAATATCAACATTTAATTCTGGAAAGTATTTCCATCCAACAATTTATTGCACGTAAATATACACTTCAGTATGTAAAATGAAACTTGTTACATTAATCTGTTAGCGCGTATATTGATGAACGTTACAGGAAAATGTAGAGTTTTTCTGAATTGCTAATTTGATGTCTTTGAACGAGTTCTAGAGTTCTCGATATAAAAAAACGTTTTTAATTAAGAGAAAAATATTAAACAAATTAAAGAAATGTATGTAAAATCTGAATAGTTCTGAATAACATATACGATTCCTGTCGATGATTTCTGGGGTTCTCAATATATTTTAGAAATAGTTTTGCCCGAAAAAGTATTTTTGAAATGTGAACAATTTTTTAAGTGTTTTGGAAGTCCTGTTGAGTGTTCTGAATAGCCATCGAGAGGAATCATATATACTATTCAGAACTATTCGGATTTGACATACATTTTTTTATTTCTTTTATTTTTTTTCCCGTAATGAAAACAGTTTTTTTTTATATCGATAACTCTAGTACTCGTTAAAAGACATCAAATTATCAATTGAGACCTGTTGTAGAAAACATCATGCAACTTGATTTTACTCTATTAAACGATATTGTAAGCGTACAATTATCCTAATTAATATTACATGTCATTTTCTTAAGAGTTCAGGAAAAGTGAATCTCGCTGAGACCCTTAAGGTTCATGATTGTGAATTGAGTAAGCTACAGGAAATGAGAATATCGAATATCATGACTCTCGAAGTATCGAGACGATCCTAGTAAACCAATCATGTTGCAGCAAAGAGAAACCCAATTTAGCTTTGGTTTTAATTTGAAGTGCCTCTGTTTCCACATTAAATACCAGTAAATTAAATCTATATGTATTTTTATATTTATATATAAGTAATATAATTAAATTGTTAGTAAGTTATAAGATCTTTGGTAGATTAATAGTAAAAAATTGCATTGATCAGTAAATCATTGATTTTTAATTATAAATATTAGCAATTTTTTTCGAATGATTATTTATTCTAATATTATTGATGACAATAAATATATTTCGTTTATATGATTTATAATGTAATTACATAATTTCTATTAAACATATAACTACATAATTAAATTTATTCTAAGAAATTATAAGCTTAAAGAAGAAAATTTGCACACAGTGAATAAAAAATTAAAAACTGATTTCTTGACAACCATAAAAACTTGTAAGTCAAGTCTTTTAAAGAATGAATACTCGTTCTTGTTTTATATTTTTGCGTTGGAAAATTTTGTCAACAATTTAAACAAAATTTTTTACTCAAGATTCTTGGTGACCTGAAAAAAAGTTTTGATGCTAATAAAGAATTCTTCCTTTTTTCAAATTGGAGAGAAAAAAAAGATAATATAAATCGTATAAAAAGTTTTGTCCCCTAGAGTGTGAAAAAAGAACAAACTTAAAGTCTGAATCGCCACAATTTCTCTCTGGGTCGCAGTAATAACGCTAGGAACACATAGAACAACTTGAACAGTAAACGGTAAGAAATTCAACGTACGTTACTACTTCAGTTCTCGACTGTGATTGGTCGAGAACTGAATTACTTATTGATTGCTTACGTTTTTCTCTGTGCTATTAGCGTAAAATCCTGCGCAAAATGGTGGAATATTAGATATTGGAATTAAAATTTTAGAATCGGTTTCCTCAATAAATATTAAATATAACAAAAAGAATATAAATAAGATGTAAGACATAAACTTGTTATACGAAATACAACATAATTATCTATAGTGTTTATTGATGAAACTGATTCTAAAGAAATTTAAATTCCTAATATTCTCTACCTAATATATCTATGTATATTCCTCCATTGAGTGCAGGTCTTAAAGATATTGATTTTATCTGCAGTCCATAGGCCTGTTCTTTTTAGCCGAACTGGCTGCACTAGTTCACAGTTTATCTTTTTCCCTTTACGTTAGAAGAAGAAAGATAAACTCTGAACTAGTGCAGTTAGTTTAGCTAAAAAGAACAGATCTAAATGTGAAATAAATGTGTATAAAGTGCAAGTAAAATGAAAGGATGCTTATTGGCCGAATAGTCTTATGTTTACATTATACTATACAGTTTCTGAAGCATAGCCTTAAGAATTTTATTTAATACAGAATTGATCTTTGTACTTCCATAAGAGTATTGAGAAATATATGCTAAGACAAACAATAAGCAATAAATCAGTTGTTTCAAGAGAATGGCGGCGATCGCAAGAATCTCACAAGCAAATATCGTGCAAGCCACGCGGAAACACACTGCAACCATATTTTTCTTCCATGGTTCTGGTAAAGTAATAAATATGATAATTTTTCTTAATTGTGTCACAATAAGTAAAAATATAAAATTGAATTTTTAAGAAGAGATAATGCGGATTCTTTTGCTGTAACTGCCAATTGCATTCATTTCATTTTACTCTTATAGGTGGAACAGCAGAGGATTTAAAAGAATGGGTAGACATTCTTAACAGAGGAAAATTGCAATTTCCACATATAAAGTTAATTTATCCTAGCGCGCCTAGTCTGCCTTACACACCAAATAGCGGAATGGTAATATGATGTAGTTATGTTTATTTAATCCTGAAAGTTTGACAAAGTTCTTAATTGCTATACATTATGTATAAACAAAAAAATATATATATGTATATTTTGAAGTTTTAGAGGTATCAGAGATCTATTAGTCAAGGTTCCAGAACCTCTTTTTTTTACAACT
Source organism: Solenopsis fugax (assembly GCA_003595255.1). Lineage (NCBI taxonomy): Eukaryota > Metazoa > Arthropoda > Insecta > Hymenoptera > Formicidae > Solenopsis > Solenopsis fugax. The sequence goes on from QKQZ01021050.1 coordinate 2,952, forward strand.
TTTTATGCTAACTGATAGGATTCACAAAAATTTTGTTATAGGAGCAAAATGTATGGTTCGATCGTATAGCGATTACTAATCAAGTACCAGAACACCTAGAATCGATTGATTCCATGTGCCGGAATGTATCGGACTTGATCGACCAAGAAGTAGCTGACGGAATTCCACTTAGCAGAATAATTCTAGGTGGATTTTCAATGGGCGGCTGTCTAGCGTTGCATTTAGCATACAGATACCGAACAGCTGTAGCTGGCTGTTTTGCTATGTCTTCCTTCCTAAACAAGAAATCTATAATATATGAGGTAAATATATACAATAAAGATACATAATAGAAAATATTTTACTACTAAAGTATGCTTTGGTAAAAAGAATCATATATATGTGTGTGTGTGTGTGTGTGTGTGTGTGTGTGTGTGTGTGTGTGTGTGTGTAAAATACTTAATAAAAAATACTTAATTTAATTAGAGGATTTATAAAAGATTTCCACGAAATTAAAACTCAATTTTTAATGTTATTTTATTTCTTATTTATTATGTACATTTACAGTATTTGAAAATAAACCCAGAACATAATAAGGTGCCACTTGCTCAATATCATGGCACAGTAGATAGTTTGGTTCCTATTGAATGGGGAGAGGAGACTGCTAAGAATCTGCAGGATCTTGGAGTAAACGCAAAGTTTGTGCCATTGAAAAATGTCGAGCACGAGTTGAGCCGCGAGGAGATTTACAGTTGGAAAGATTGGATCCTCGATATCTTGCCGGACAAATAATAAATTGTTAAATACAAATCTTAAAATTATTGTTGGTGTACTACAATCAGAATTGTAGTGCAGTTGTTGTTTTCTTTATTTTTAGAAATTTATATCTATGATAAATGGTATATATATATATATAAAATGGTAACAATAAATCGAATTTTATTATACAATGCAAGAGCCATATCAATTGCTGAAGGAGTGATAAATTTAAGAAAAACCCTGACTCCCGCAATGATGACAAGATGAATCGTGCCATTATGTCATCGTTAGATGATTATATGGCACGTGCATGTCATGAATAATGTTAATTCACAAGATCGATAAATTGGCCCCGACCTTCAAAATATTTAAATCTTTCCGCATCTTATTAAATTCATTTTATTTCTTATATAAATTTAACTTTTTTGTAAGACAGGCAATACGTTATTTTAGCAAAATTGTTTAAAATATATCAAAATATGTTAAAAATACTATATGTTAATACGATATTGTTTTGTGATGAATTAAAAATGATATTAATATTGCGCTAAAAATTTTAATTGACTTGATAAATTTAAAAGTTAAAAAGATTTGTCGCGAGATTTGAGATTTACTAATTCATTTGCTAGTAAAAATGACTGAAGCTCATTTCCAGACAACACAAAGTCTAAAATTGTTATAAGACATTTTTAAGATTATTTTCGGAAGTGTGTCTTTAAGTCGTATTTTAGATATCTGTAAGGCGTCTCATGACCCGATTTGAGACTTAATGTTGTCTGGGTTATTGGCGTAATTACGCAAAATCTAGATATTTGCCTTCGACAAAATACCTTCATTATTAAATTTCAGCCTTCATTAGATAAAATCGGGAATTTGAATAAAATCGATGCTATCCACTTGACCCCCTTTTTGCATGAAACGAATGAGCGTGTCCATAATGTTGACCACTCGCGTTTATTACGTGATTTTATCACAGGCAATCTTTCGCTAGATCAATTTGTTTTTTGACTTTTACATTATTGTTTTTCTAAAGGCTAATTGACGCGATGTTTTTTCACCAGAACCTCAAATCCATAAAATACGCACACGATATTTATTTCATGTTCGAATGTTTACTTTTTTGGATTAGCTCTCCAAGATAGGCAAATGAAATTCTCGAGTTAAATGTCCAACATTTAATATTCATCGATTATTCGGTGAAATAAATTGCAATATGTTAGGAGTTTAAAAGCAGATCTAATGCATCTCGTCGAATTAAAAAAAAACAGGTTTTATTTTGTTTTATAAATTACATTTACTTAATAGTGCATGTCTATACATGTATAAAAATATTATTGTTTTTATTCGATTATCACATCACTAACTTTATGTATTTTACGATGCATTTTATATATATGCATAAAAATCAAAGTAAGTTAGTTTTGGGAGTAAATTAATATTTTTTAACAAAATTAAATTAAAGTTAATGGATTATAAAATTAATTTAGCTTTTAATAGTTAGTAATTACGATGAAAGTGCATGAACAAAAAACTAACTCAGGTAAAAGTTGTGTTAAGATTAAATTAATTTCCAGGCTGATGTTATTTGTCATCATTTTGACGTTAAAGTGATAAATAGCATCAGTTTGTTCTGGGTTAAATTCAATTAAATTTAATTTTAAAAAGTATTGTTTATTATATATTTAATTAAAATGTAATTTTTTCAAAAAGTTATTAGTAAATTGGTTTACTCTAAATAACGAAACAATTACAATATCATTAAATTGAATTAATATATCATTAAATTAATTTAATATTGTAAATTACATTTATATGAAATAACAAAAAAATATTGTTTTTTATGTAAAAAATGTATTCTTTTCTCATATAAATAACATCTACATTTTTCTATAATTAAATTTTTAACTTGGAAAAAAATTAATAAATTAAAATTGGAGGTATTCGACCGTTAATGTAATACATACAAATTGAACAAGGAATGCCTTCTACGGTCATAGCTAGATCTTATTGTTTCATATTTACTTGTATGATTTTATATACCTTCTTCGAATTCACCCGACTACGCGCCGAATTGTTTTTCCGGTCATAACGCAGCTCTAAGACGAATAAGAATAAGTAATATCACATTAATTAAATTGAAAATCAATTTAATATCGATTGATGCTGACTTGCATCTTAATATTAAACCCATTCCCCCCTGAAAAAACTGTAAAGAATTTATTGCGAAAAATATCACCTCAGCCAGGGTTTGAACCTGGAACCCTCCAATCTCCGGTACGGGCATCTTACCACCTCGACGGTCGTTTCGGGAGGTTCCAGGTTCGAACCCTGGCTGAAGTGATATTTTTCGCAATAAATTCTTTACAGTTTTTTCAGGGGGGAATGGGTTTAATATTAAGATGCAAGTCAGCATCAATCGATATTAAATTGATTTTCAATTTAATTAATGTGATATTACTTATTCTTATTCGTCTTAGAGCTGCGTTATGACCGGAAAAACAATTCGGCGCGTAGTCGGGTGAATTCGAAGAAGGTATATAAAATCACACAAGTAAATATGAAGCAATAAGATCTAACTATGACCGTAGAAGGTGTTTCTTAATAAATTAAAGTTTATGGGTTTTANTGTTTCTTAATAAATTAAAGTTTATGGGTTTTAAAAATAACGAATTAAAATTAACAATGTTAAGTTAAAAGTTATTAATCTTTTAACTAGTTTAACTATCCAACCCTGATGAAAATATTATTGAGTTCAGTCAATTAACTAATTCATTACGTTAACTTTGTAGACATGTGGCGCTTTATATTTGATGATATTGTGATTGTTTTGTCATTTAGATTAAACTAGTTTTTGAAAAAATTATGATATTCTAATTAAATATAAAATAAATATATTTTACATTTATAGTTTATATTTAAATAAAAATATGCTATAATTAATAAAAATTGTGCAGTTATCTCAAGTAATATTTAATATTTTATAAAGCTCAAATTTTGATTTTTTAGCGAATTTTTAGCGAATTAATTTTTAATTTTTCGATCTAGGTTGATCCAAAAGATCGATTCTTTTTAAAAAATCGCTCATTCTTAGTATACACCTTCTCGATTTATTTCTTGTCTTCTAGCATCAGCATCAAGACGCTGACGAGGGTGAGGAAGGTGGAATAGCGCCGGCGAGTCCACCGTGTGCGACGTGTGCGCAGTGAAACGAACGGGGCGAACTGCGACGGGATTGCCTACACCCCCTCGAGTGGCTTCGCGGAGGGTGGGTTGGGTGGTAGGTAGGCCCACTGATGGCCTGGCGTCCTTCTCGCCACCGACGTCGCGTCGTGACACCGACGTTCACGTTTCGTCGTACTATCGACTCGAGCGAGAGCGATATAAAACGCATATGCTATCAATCGCGCGACACGCAACACACCTCGCGACGTACACCTGACGTGAGGGATCGATGTTCAACGACGAGTCGCCTGTGGAGAACGGGCGCGTGAAAGAGGAATGAATTGGTGCGTCCCTTGAGCTAAGAATATTACTATAGGAAGAAGTCTTTAAAAAGAGAAAGAAGACTCGATATACACATGCATATATACACAGACACACACACATACGCACATGTACAAAATACATATGTACTTTTAAACATAGGCGGGGTGGAAGCATATTATAAAACGTAGAATCGATACTAGCGATGAGAAGTTCTGCAGAGTGAGAACGTGAACCATAACATTTTAGGAAAAGAAGGGAGCGTAGATGCTCGTGCGAATAAAGTGATTATGTGGTGGATGCAGCTCAAACGAAGTGTCGTCGAGGGTGAATCTGGGTCATCGTGATTGGATCTCTCGACGAATAGAACGAAGATTTTTTTATTCTACCGAAGTAAACGGATGAAAATTTGAATCGCGTCAGAGTGGATACAATTGGGTGCATTATTGAGCACGTTGGAACTGCATTTAGGTCAGTGGAGTGTGTTTTTATCAACGAGAGCAAGAAGACGCAGAAAACAACCTCGGACGTTCGGAGAACTTTATTAATAATTTATAAATCCCAAGATTAAATGAGCCTTTCTAAAATAATATAAATGCACAAGATGTAAAGTGAAAAACATGATGAAAGATATGATACCATTAACTACATTTATTAGTGACAAATTACAAGTAATAATTACATTTACTCGTAATAACATTAATTACCACGTTATCTGATCATGATATATCGTACAAATGGCGCGGGATAATCAGCGGAGAAATTAATGCAGTGAAAATAGGACCAAGACAAATGATATCCACTGTAACGTTTGTCGCGTCGAGGTAGCGACTCTTCTGTATCATCCTTCGGATACAAGGACATCCTGGTGATTAGTATCGACAGTAAATAATATGACGTGTATTAGTCCGCAGTTGATGACGTCAAGGAGCGAAAGGGGCATGTAGACGGTTCGATGTGAAAGAGGCTGGGCAACGAAAGTGGATACAACGAAATTTCCCAAAGGACGGGGAACAAATTTCCCAAAGGGAAGAGGCATCGGCGATCGCGTTGCGGAAATAGTGTGAGAAATGGGCGATCATAATATATATAATAAAAACTTTCCCAATAATTTGTAAATTAGAGGGTGCACGCGTCAGCTGTTTTTGAAGAATTCCATTTCCGAAAAGAAAGGAGCGCGAGACAATTCCTCATTCGTTATTTCATAAAATTAGAGTGAGTCAGTCCATCTCCCAGTATTTTTTTAAAAGTATCTTCAACATTTATTCTACAAATAAAGAAACTTGAGCACTGTGATATTTTAAAAAATATTAACGAGCTTTGTACGAGAAGAAAAGAGAGTGATACGATCGATCTTGCGTTTTTCGAGAGACTCCCTCTCAATTTTCACAGACATCTTCAGAATTCTTTTTATACTTACGCGAAATAAATGTGATTTTTCTTTCTTAAGAGAGAAAATAATCTTCGAGCCAAACGTATTGATTTTTCACTTGAAAGACTTCAAACTATCTCAACAAATAGGGCGGTAATACCTAAAAGACAACTGTAGAGATAAATCAAGATAAATCTCAGAGGGATAGAGAGAGAGTGGTAAAGCGTTCCAAAGGGTTACAGTGCATCGAGTGCAGGGTTGGCAAGGAGGGCAACAGTGTCGAGAAAGAGAGAGGTCGAGACAAGTGGCGTTCCTCTCGATTGAGAAATAGAGATATCGCCGGAGAAGCAGCATAGCAGGTTGATACACACAAAGTGGGGACGTTGTGGAAATGGGTCAAGAGTGTCTCGACGATGGCAGTGTGGCAGCTTCTACTTAACGTGTCCCACGTTGAATTGTGCGAGAAATCGGTACGCGCGCTACATCGGACGCTAAAAGTGCAGATTAATAAAGGCGGGTTCCTTTCTCGGATGGAAGAACTACAGTGCTGTTGATGCAACGTCGATCAAATCGTGTGATTTTTGTGATTTGACAAAATTAACTAAAGTAACAGTCGAATTTTAAATCTTTAAGTAACTATTTTCATTAACTGACCCAATAGAAGATAATGAAAAATTCATGAATTAAATTGATTTAAATTTCAAGTGACACGAACTGTATTTAGCCTCTTTATTTCATCGTCGATAAAAAGTCCGTAAATTATTCTGGATGTTAAGAGTTGTTTTCTAGTCTTGCTCTGCACTAGAACCTCCCTTCTTGCTTTTGCTGAGTTTCAAGCATATATTTATTTCACTTTAAGTGTACTAGTTCAACTATGAAAACACCTTTAATTTCAAGAGCAAAGAATTTAAAAGAAATGCAGTGATGCCAAAGAACTAGTTGATACGACTTAACGAACTCGAGATAATCGAAAATACAACGAGAATCACAACGAAGAACGTTAGCTCGATGCATGCGGCGGTGCATCGCGCAAGAGATGCATCGTTTATCATGTCAGAAGCGTAGCCGGTCGTCGTCCACGTGTTGAAAACCATCAATGTGATCATCGTGTCATCACCGCCATTTCTCTCAGGGAGACGTAACCGTCTTCTCTCGAGCCGTAACAAATTCAACGATCTGACAATCTTCAATCATTTTTTATGGTTTACGGATTGCACAGAGCCATAGAATCAACAACCACCACGGGGATCGCTTGGCTCTACAACATCACCACACAAGGTAAATTATCTCTGTATTCTATTTTATTTACATAAAAATTGTTTGTATAAGGAATTTTATATAGCATATCACGGATTTTTAACGGAGTCATTTTATGTGTTCTGTTTATATAGAGAATATTAATAAACAAAAATTAGCACAATTATATTAATTAATATTGCTATTGAATTAATAATGTATATATTTCTAATTAACTTTCTATCACTTTTATGAAAAAAATTTATTCATTAACAAATTTTTACTATGATTTATTACAATATATAATGGTTTTAATAATAATACGCGTTGTGTAAAATAACGCTCGTGTTATAAATTTTGAAGCTGATGGAGTGATAATTTCATAGCTACCATATCATAGATTAATAATAATATACAAGTTTCTTGCATCGTTGCTTTCATGAGCTATAAGATCGGCCAATTTCTTATCAAGTTGTGTCTGTGTTTTTTTAGTGTTATCTTTAATCATACAGAGAGCCGGCCATGGAGATTAGGTGGTGTTGTAAAACTTTACACGCGAGCGCGCATAAAGATTGATCGACTGTGTCCGATGCTTGCCCTACTCTCTCGGTGCCTATGTAATGTATTACGATGATCGCATAAAAGCTTTACTTTCACCGTCGTCAAAGGGGAGAACTATGAAATTCGGCCTATTAGCATAAGAGAGAGTCACACACGTAAAACAATTTCGTTCACGTTTACGTAATATCCATCATTATTTCATAAGGTATACGGCAAACAGGAAATAACATATTTGAAATTTTAATGTGTAATTATAAATCAATAATAAGTTATCTCATTTAGCTGTGATTTTTGAAGCATTTTTAATAGTCTTATTTTGATAATTACAAATAAAATTACACTCCTATCTGTAACACGCGAATAAAAAAATGTTTTAAATTAATTGATTCGAAAAATTAGAGAATTTATAATCTATTAAAATAATTACAACAAAATTATGTATATAAATAAGTGATAACTTGTTCAAAATTATATACATAATTAAATGATAATTATATAAATGAATGTGATGAAAAAGACCTTTATAAAATGAATGATTTATAATTAAAGAATATCAATTCAGGTATATAATTATAAAAAATAAATGAAAACATTAATGTTCATATTATTCCAAATGAAATTTATTTTAATTTTCATGCTTTTAAAATCATGAAAAGAATAAAATATCCAATCAATCTTTATGTTAAGAACCCATTTAAAAATTGTTTAAAAAGAATTTTTAAAATTTTAGATTTATTAAGATATATAATTTTATATATAATTATATAATAATAAT